>JBBBDQ010001283.1:2297500-2422500 GCA_037127315.1 Ascarosepion bandense | reverse complement strand
GTGTGTGTGTGTGTGTGTGTGTGTGTATGTGTGTGTGAAAGGTGTATGAATATAATTATAAATATCAATATATATATATATATGCAATTTGTTATATATATTATATTGTTTATATAATATATATGCGTGGTACTTATACACACACACACACACACACATATATATATATATATATATATATATATATGTGTGTGTGTGTGTGTGTGTGTGTGTGTGTGTGTGTGTAAATTAGTAGTAAGAACTAATGGAATGTCATTCCACAGTTCGTTACATTTACTTTGTAACAGTGCTTGTCTCGTAGTAGAACAATATTTGTTGTAATATTCTTATTATTTATAATAAATCTTTTTCGCTGCACAAGAGTTGTCGTGTCTCAGTGCTATATTTAGCACCCTATCAGGTGATATTCAACCTGATGCCGTGATGAAAAAATAGTGAAACATGACAGCTCTTGTGTAGAGAGACATGTTTTTATTATGAATAATAAGACTATTACTGTACACACACACACACACACACACACACACACACACACACATAATTGTAGTTATCCTGACCAGTGTGCCTTATCTAACAATTGTTTAACTAAATCCTTTTTGAAATGTTCTCTATCCCATCAGCTAAAAATCCAGGTGTTACTAAGTTTTATATTGGAAATGCAATGAACCATTTTAAAAATCGTTTTTACAATCAATTCTCTCCCTTTACCAACAAAGACTAACGAAATTCAACCTCACTTTCTAAATATTTTAGGATATTAAAAGAGGAGTATAAAACACCTAAAGTTAATTGAAAATTCTCAAACAAGCTAGAATCTCTAGATCGGTGAATGAACAATGTTTCCTCTGTCGGTATGAGAAAAGAAATTATAAAATACTTGAAAAGAGACATCTTACTAAATAAGAGGCATGAAACTACAGTAAATATATTAAAGAATTAACCGTACAATTTTTTTTGTATTATTAAATCTAAGGTATGAAATCAGAGCAATTGTAATCATTTCATAGTATTAACCTAACCATCTTGATAATTTCCTCCAACTATATACGAAGGTTATTCAATAAATAAGGTGAATTTTTCTAAGGTGAATTTATCTAATACAGGTAGAAGCTTACCTTTTTTTTCAACCTAGTCTCCCAGTAGTGTCACACATTTTTCCCGTCTGTGCACAAGCTTCCGTATTCCCTCAGCGTAAAAATCATTGGACTGATGTCTCAGCCAATCGCTAACAGCATTTTTGACTTCATCATCACTTTCAAACTTCTTTAAACAATTTCGCCCACTTGTCGACATTCTTTTGACTGAAACATGTGGCACCGTACACAGATGACATTTTCTTATGAATTTCAACTGTTTTGCACCCTCCAGCAACCAAAAATCTGATAACTGACCTCTGTTCAATGCTGAAGCATGCTTCTTGGTCGGCCATTCTTTTAATCTCCAAAACTCTCAAAGGTGTTTTTCAATTTGCAAAAAAATTAAATCCTTTTGAAGAGAAGTAAAGGAAAAAAAAATTAAAAAGTAAGCTTCTATCTGTTTTAGAAGTCCTTATACCAAAAAATTCACCTTATTTATTGAATGGCCATCGTAGAAGTCCTGATACCGAAAAATCACATTATTTATTGAATGACCATCGTAGAAGTCCTTATACCAAAAAAATTCACCTTATTTATGGATTGACCCTCATAGAAGTCCTCATACCGAAAAATTCACCTTATTTATTGAATGACCCTCGTAGAAGTCCTTATACCGAAAAATCACATTATTTATTGTATGACCCTCGTATAAGTCCTGATACCGAAAAATCCACCTTATTTATTGAATGACTCACATAGAATTCCTTATACCGAAAAATTCTCCTTATTTATTGAATGACTCAGGTAGAAGTCCTTATACCGAAAAATTCACCTTTGAATAACCCTCATAGAAGTCCTTATACCGAAAAATTCACCTTATTTATTGAATGGCCCTCGTAGAAGTCCTTATACCGAAAAGTTCACCTTATTTATTGAATGTCCCTCGTAGAAGTCCTTATACTAAAAATTCACCTTATTTGTTGAATGACCCTCGTAGAAGTCCTTATACCGAAAAGTTCACCTTATTTATTGAATGACCCTCGTAGAAGTCCTTATACTAAAAATTCACCTTATTTGTTGAATGACCCTCGTAGAAGTCCTTATACCGAAAAGTTCACCTTATTTATTGAATGACCCTCGTAGAAGTCCTTATACTAAAAATTCACCTTATTTGTTGAATAACCCTCGTAGAAGTCCTTATACCGAAAAATTCACCTTATTTATTGAATGAACATCGTAGAAGTCCTTATACCGAAAAATTCACCTTGTTTATTGAATGACCCTCGTAGAAGTCCTTATACAGAAAAATTCACCTTATTTATTGAATGACCCTCGTAGAAGTCCTTATACAGAAAAATTCACCTTATTTATTGAATGTCCCTCGTAGAAGTCCTTATACCGAAAAGTTCACCTTATTTATTGAATGACCATCGTAGAAGTCCTTATACAGAAAAATTCACCTTATTTATTGAATGACCCTCGTAGAAGTCCTTATACAGAAAAATTCACCTTATTTATTGAATGTCCCTCGTAGAAGTCCTTATACCGAAAAGTTCACCTTATTTATTGAATGACCATCGTAGAAGTCCTTATACAGAAAAATTCACCTTATTTATTGAATGACCCTCGTAGAAGTCCTTATACAGAAAAATTCACCTAATTTATTGAATGTCCCTCGTAGAAGTCCTTATACCGAAACGTTCACCTTATTTATTGAATGACCATCGTAGAAGTCTTATACCAAAGATTCACCTTGTTTATTGAATGACTCTCGTGATATTTCTTCTTATGTTATCTTACCTTTATTTTTCTATTAAAATTTCTGATCTGTTTATTCCCTTCAGTATTTTTGTTTCATGCGATAATTACTGTTAGTATCTTCAGCCACATATTCGCTTATTCTATTTATTATTTTGTTTTTATTATTTTCTTTTATTTTATTTTTATTATGTTGTTCTATATTTATATTTATTTTTATTCAGATGATTTATTTTTTATTTATGTTCATGTTTATTTTAATATAATTAATTTTATGTTTATACTAATTTATCATATTAGGACTAATGAATTTACCTCTTCGTACTGTTTTTTAATAGCTCTTATTTTAAGTTTTATGAATAATATTTTTGTTTGTGGATGGGATTTCATCATTTTTTTTTTAAAAAGTGCCAAAGGATTCCAGCTGCAACATTGTAACATATGTCAATCCATTTCAGCTCCAAATCTAAAACTTCTCACTTTTAGCTGTTTCCATTGGCTCTTCACTCTATACATTTTCTCACTTATTTTTCTCTTCGTTTTCTATTTCTTCAGTATCTTTTCTTTTCCTCTTTCTTTTTCTTCTCGTGATTACGCATCTCGTTTCTTCTTTTTCCTTTCTTTCTTAATATCTTTTTAACTCATATGCAAAAAATCCAAAAATAAAGAGAAGTGTTGTTTTCATGTTATCAAAAAAATTTTTAAAATAAAAGCATTCATTATCATCATTGCGAACTGCCTGATGAAGTAGTGTTCTTTCAATGTCGAAACAAAATGTACACTTCTGTAGTAGTTTTTCAAATGTTCTAACGATATATATATACATGTGTGTGTGTGTGTGTGTGTGTGTGTGTGTGTGTGTGTGTGGGCTCTTCCGTCGATTTCGACGTATGAGTTTCTAACTTAGACAACCACACAAAGAATTGTTTAAAGTGGTGAAGGCTTGTGTAGCACCATCCACACATTTGGAAACCGCTGATAACAGACAATCGGTGCAAACGTTCGCCACGGTTCGCATGAACAGCAGACACTAGTTATTTAACCAATAACTGGAGTGAATGGACGGATTAATACCTTTCCCTAGGGTACTAGTACGCAAGTGAATGCACAGTGTTTGACTGAAATTGGAACTCGGCTCACCGATTTCCAATTCCAAGCCGACATCGACCGCTCCACAACACACATCCGTCCATTGACGCTTACAGCACCTGGTATTCCCAAGCGGTCGCCCATCTAAGTACTGATGAGGCTTAACGTTGCTTTATTACGGCCATTACCACGATTGGAAGTCATAAGTTATCTCGCTGTAACCCTGCAAGTTACTTGTTCACAACTGCTGTAGCCTGGTATTGAACTCACAACACTTTGGGGCAAGTCACAGGAACTAACCAACGCCTATATCCACATGCCCCAGTGGATATAGACGTTTGTTAGTTCCTGTGACATGACCCAAAAGGCTGTGAGTTCAATACCAGGCTACAGCAGTTGTGAAAAAGTCATTTGCAGGGTTAGAGGATCATGATTTCTAATCGTAGCATTAAGAATTAAGCAAGGAATAAGAGTGGTATACCTCAGTGATTGTAATAATGGTTTGGTTCGAAATTCCTAGCAGCTGAAGAAGGACAGAGCGTACAACGGTCGAAACTTCGTACAAATGGCAACAAAGATGAGGACAAAAGTCCGAATAATGTAAATACTATATATACATAGATATGTATATATATTTTCTCTTTCCCTGTCCATTTTTTTCTCTTTCTTTCTCTTATATATATATATATATATATATATATATATAAGAGAAAGAAAGAGAAAAAGATATATATATATATATATATAAGTAAATGTTTTCTTCACAGTTAAGCGTTTTACTCATTTTAATTTTAGAATATTTGATAAATTTTATCTACAAGTGACTCGTTCATATACGAATCTTATCTAAAGTTCCTCTAACGCATTTTTTGTTTATATTTTCGATATCCAAGCCAGTTGCCAGCGTAAATGGAACTATTTTGGTTTCATTGCTCCACTGTTTTATCTGTTTCCTTCAAGTAACATATTGATGCTGGCTTGACGTGATATCGCTGTTGCTCTCATCAGTCATAAATGGCGATCATCGTTGGTGAATTGATATCCCAGTTGGCAGGCCGTTGCAAGATAAGACAACGTGAAATCCAGTGTCAGTCTTAAAGAAGTATAGAATTCGGAGATCTATTGAGAAGTCGAAGAAACGTGAGGAGACTCAGAGACAATGAAGCTGAAGTCGAATAAAACATCCCCATAAGAAGATTCTTTCAAGCAAAGGGTACGATATTAAAGGTGAATAAGGCAGATGATAGAAGAACAATTAAAAAAACTTGGATGTAAAATTTAAATGGAGAGAAAGAATGAAAAAGTGAATCAGAAAAAAGAAAAAAAGAGACAAGAGATGATTATACACTGAGAGATGAGCAAGAAATAAATTTGAAAAAATCTGAGAGGGTTAAATATATAGGGAGGAGAAAGAAAGAAAGAAAGAAAGAAAGAAAGAAAGAAAGAAAGAAAGACACGAGAGGATTATATACAGAGGGATAAGGAAGAAATAAATTTTAAGAACAAGAAAGGGTTAAATATATAGGGAGGAGAAAAAAAGAAAGAAAGAAAGAGACACGAGAGGATTATATACAGAGGGATAAGGAAGAAATAAATTTTAAGAACAAGAAAGGGTTAAATATCTAGGGAGGAGAAAGAAAGAAAGAAAGAAAGAAAGAAAGAAAGAAAGAAAGAAAGAAAGAGACACGAGAGGATTATATACAGAGGGATAAGGAAGAAATAAATTTTAAGAACAAGAAAGGGTTAAATATATAGGGAGGAGAAAAAAGAAAGAAAGAAATAAAGAAAATGACACTAGAGTAACTTGCATGGTTAGAGGGAGATAACGCATTATTTCTAATCGTGGCATTATTACTAAGCAAAGAATAAGAATGATATACACCAGTGATTGTAATAAAGGGTTCGGTTCGAAATTCCTAGCACCTGAAGAAGGTCAGAGCTTACAACGGTCGAAACGTCGTACAAATAGCAACAAAGATGAGGACAAAAGTCCGAATAATGCAAGAGAGAAAAGGAAGAAATAAATTTTTCATATTTTTTGCCGCAATAGTTGGTTCTTCCTCCTATGTAGAGGCGGTCTACATTACCCACTGGATGATGCATCTTCTGTTTAGAAAGGAGCTTTCTTGTTTCAGAAACCATTCTTCTGATGTCGTTTAGAGTCCAGTTCAAGATGTTGAAGCTATATTGGACCACTGGAATGGCAAGGTTATTAATGGCCATAATTCTGTTCTGAGAATTCAATTAAGTTTTTAAGATCGTTCGTAGCCTGCTATAGTACTCTTTACACATTATCTTTTCCATTTTTTATGATGAATTCTTTCACTTACATTTACATCTATGTATTTCTTCTTGCTCTAAATCTTTTATTGTTACAGCAGGGTCTAAGCGAATTGAGGCTGTTTGCTGTCGTGAATCTCGTAAAACTGTAGATTTAGCACATTTATTCAAATTTAATTTCATTCCACTGTCTTCACTGAAGCATTTTACTATGGGCAGAAGACCCTCATGCTCATTGTCATCCTTAGCATACAACGTTAAGTCATTCATGTAAAACAGATGGCTTATTTCCTCTTGAGCTATCTTATAACCACATTCTGTCTTGTTACGTTGATTGGTTAATGCTATAACTGATGTGCAAAATAGTAAGGGAGACAAAGAGTCACCTTGAAATATACCTCTGTTGATTTCACCAGACTTGTAGGTTCCATTTATATGATTGAGTTAAACGGTTGTTTTCCATATCAACATACATTGTTTGATGAAATTAATGATGACGGGTGATACCTTGTACATATTTAAATTCTTTAAGATCCAGGAATGTGGCACACTATCGAATAATCTATCCAGGCAGTACTAAGATTCCTTCTTTGCATTGAAGCTAGTTTCCAAAATTATCATATTAATAAGTAATTGGCCTTTACATCCGTAATAGCCACGTGCGCACCCTTTTTGTTCAAGCGGTAGTATGTCATGTCTTTCCAAAAAGAAATATGTCTGTTTTGTTAAAATTTATGTTAATAGTTAATATGTTGTCGGAAGGTATGTAATTGGTGTGAAGTTTTTCGGGTTATTTGGGACATTATTCTTGGGTAGAAGAAATGTAATTCCTTTGGTCATCCATGCAAGAATTTTAGTGGGATTTCTTGAAGTTCTTTAGCTAGATTTTTATATGCTGTATTTAAATAATATAGCCAAAAGTTAAACATTTTATCTATTTCAGGAAATTTCCAATTGTGTGCTTTTTTTCAATGAACATTTAACATACTCTTCTGTGGTTCCAGCCCATGTCTATTCTGGTTTATTTTTCATTCGTTCTATCTCTTGCGCAATACAGTCTGCTTCTTTGTTATGTTCGTTAGGTCAAGCCCATACTTTTTCCCAGAACTGTATAACCTGTTCTTTTAGAGAGGGGGTGAAACTGTTACGTCAATTCTTTTTTTATCTATTTCTCTGTAAAATGTCTTTGCATCGGTTTGAAAAATCTTGTTTTGTCTGGAGAATCTTGATCTTTTCTCAAAGCGTCTTATTCTTTGAGCCTTCAGTTGTATTATTTGCTTTATTTTTTCTTAGTTGATAGGACTTCATTTTCATTTCTAATGTTGTATTTTCTTTTGACTCTTCTGCCTTATCTAGTTCTTACATTTATTCCTCTTGTCAGTTCATCGAGTACTGATAGTTTACTTATAAGTTGTTCGATTTCTTTTGCTATTTTTCTTTTCCAACGTGGATCTTTGTGTCTGCGAAACTGTCTTGTTTTTAATTTGATGTTCAATTTTTTCTTGCTGCTATTGCTGATGCATATATTGCTTCATTGAGATTTATACGAGTGTCTTCTTCATCAAAAATTAATTTGAGTGCTGCATTGTAGAGCTTAATAATTTCGAGGTTATGCTTCTTTGGTTGTAATTTTGGGAGTTGTTCTCCATTGCAATATTTTTATCTGACTTAAATGGCTCTTGATTTCTTCCTTGGCTTCTTGTATACTGTTCTTATTTTAGGTAAAATAATTCTGTTCAATATGTTTTGAACTCGTTTTATTGCTGTCTTCTAACTGACTGAGATCACACCTTTCCAAGACTTCTAAACTTTCCGCATTATCTTCACAGTGATTTGTGTGCATCACGTTTTCTACATTATGACCTGTGGCTTGTTTGAGGTTATTTCTTTTTAGTTCGGATTCCGGTTCCCTTTCATGTTTTGTTGATTCTTCTGATTTGGTTGCAGTTCTTTTTATCTCATTAATTTCAGCATCTGTCAATCGGTTATTTCGCATGCTGTTCCCTCGTACATTGGCTAACTTCTTTTGGTCAATGTACTTTCTATTTTTTTGTCCAACCTTTTCTTCGCCAAATGTCATATATTTGGCCAGTGATGTATATTATTATTATTATTATTATTCTCTTGGCGAAAGAAAACATCTGTATTTATAAGAAGGAATCTGGTTTCAGTTAGATCATTTAATGTCATTTGATATATATATATATATATATATATATATATATATATATATATATTAGTCATGCACATACAATCCTGTTTCGCTGTATCACAGCTCATCAATGTGGCTAGACACTTGCTTCTAGCCGGGATCGAAACTCGACCGATTTGGTCTCAGTCGGAGTCTCTACTCCCTAAGCCATAGGCGCATGGATTCCGAAAAGAGAAATTTCAAGGTGTTGTATATAAGCAGTGTATACACACGCCAGTCACCGAAAAAACTCAATTCATTTCTGAAGAGTCAAGCACATAGCAAAATTGGAAAATGATTTTAAAATTTTCTTCTCCAGAGAGCTCAATCGTAATGAGAGCATAATATATTAGTCATCCACATACAAGCCTGTTTCGCTGTATCACAGCTCATCAGTGTGGCTAGACACATCCACTTGCTTCTAGCCGGGATCGAAATTCGACCGATTTGGTGTCAGTCGGAGTCGCTACTTCCTAAGCCATAGGCGCATGGATTCAGAGAAGTGAAATTTCACCATGTTGTATATAAGCAGTGTATACACACGCCAGTCACCGAAAGAACTCAATATATATAATGTCCAAATCATATGCCGCGATTGAATGTATTCTTAAGTCATTGAGTTAATTTAGGCAGTTTTCAAGCTTCACTACCATTTCAGTTCTCAACCAAATTTCAAGCTATTTACAGAGAACACCTCCTTAGACACATTTTTTAAAAAATTGAATTTTGTACAGTAAACAAAAGCTACATCAAATTATGTGACGTCCGAAAAGGAAGACTACCTACATAAGTACAAAAGCCAGTTAGTGACGAACGCTTCTAATAACAAATCTTACTCTTTATAATGATTTTTCTGTTTAATAAATTTGCATGCGTTTTTCAACATGTAAATTCTGATGATATCTTTCGTTGTTTTTATCAAACTTTGCTTTTCACTTACCATTTTATCAGAAACGATTATCAGAATTAATTATAAATAATCAATTTTTCTTTAATAATTTGCTTCAATTTTTTTCTTTTTGATATGTTTGAAAGCGGTTTGAATCATTACATTTATATTAAATTCGTAGCAATCCCTGAAAAAATCATGAATTACATTGATAAAATAATAAATCTTTTACTTGAATTATTACTGTTAAAATAATTCAAATTTTATTTATAGCTGCAATTTTTTAAGTAAGAATTTTCTTTTTTTTTACTTCTTGTCCTGCTTTTTCCAGGTTTAATATAATCTTAAGAATATTACTTTTCTTTCATCCCTTTCTCCATGTAACACATATTTTGTACAGATTCCACAGTGTCCAAGAAAGTTATGAACTATCAATAAATACATTTTGGTGTTAACAAAAAATATTATTAAAGTCCTAATTATTGGCTTGTTCTTGTTTTTTCATTTACTTTCGTTTGTCGCTTCATGTAGATGCTAAAATTACTTATTATTGATTCATGTGTTTTAATAAAAATGACAATACCACAAGGGAAAAACCAATGTGTCTGCTGGTTCACAGAAAGGAAATCAGACTCAATTTTCCATCAGAATTACAATATATATATATATATATATATATATATATATATATATATATATTTAAAAACGTGTTTTCTACGTGAGCCATTTTAAAGTTATCAAAGCAATTACCAAGAGGATTTCTTTTGTTTACGACGTTAGTTTGGGTGTCAATGTGACTTTTATGCTTGTATAATGGAGCTTGGGTAAAAGTGTGAAGAAGTTTTTATTTTGGTGTATGGAGATTATTTTAGTGGTGGTCTATTGTTTATATACGGAGTTAAACATTATATAGATTTTTTCGGCAACCGGGAAGTTAGTAAATAAGTTTGCTACGTCAATGGATGTGAGTGTATCTTGGTTAGGGGTTAGGGATTTAGGGGATTAATTTGTTGACTTGATAATGTAATAGGTAGGTAGGTATGGGGTGATAGTAGATGTGACACAAGGCCGAAAATATGAAGTACTTAGTGAGGATCAAACTCAAACTTGCTAACCTTTACACCTAGGTAATTGGTTATAGTATCATTCAGAAATTTAGACATTTGGTATCTGGAGGTAGGTTTTTGGGAGATTATGGTTCGTAAAGTGTATCCAAGGTTTATGTATTTTGACGTTACTATATAGGAATTCGTGTTCATAATGGCCAATATTGAGAAGGAAACTCAACAGGTTTTTCAGTATATTTGCTCTGGATAATATCCATCGAGCTCTCTATTTTTATCTAATTGTTAGGGTGCCGCTCCTATTTGACTACAAATGGACTGTTCCCATTGCTATATATAGCAATGTTGGATTCTCTACAAGAGAGTCGTACAGAGTCACTAGACTGACGACTCTACGACACTGTCAGCACTCTGCCTTCTGGTAGAGGGCGCTCTCTGCTTCGGAGCAGAGAGCAATAACCCAGTCGTGGTTCCGCCGAAGGGTAGAACCACGACTGGGGAAAAATAGACAGATATTTTTGGCCCGGCTATATGGCCGGGAATACCCACTATAAAATGACCATGTGTCACATCCAGCCTGCGTGGAAAGGCTAGTAAATACAGTCGTACAGAGTCACTAGACTGACGACTCTACGACACTGTCAGCTCTCTGCCTTCTGGTAGAGGGCGCTCTCTGCTTCCGAGCAGAGAGCAATAACCCAGTCGTGGTTCCGCCGAAGGGTAGAATCACGACTGGGGAAAAATAGACAGATATTTTTTGGCCCGGCTATATGGCCGGGAATACCCACTATAAAATGACCATGTGTCACATCCAGCCTACGTGGGAAGGCTAGTAAATACAGTCGTACCGAGTCACTAGACTGACGACTCTACGACACTGTCAGCCCTCTGCCTTCGGGTAGAGGGCGCTCTCTGGTTCCGAGCGGAGAGCAATAACCCAGTCGTGGTTCCGCCGAAGGGTAGAACCACGACTGGGGAAAAATAGACAGACATTTTTGGCCCGGCTATATGGCCGGGAATACCCACTATAAAATGACCATGTGTCACATCCAGCCTTGCGTGGGAAGGCTAGTAAATACAGTCGTAGAGAGTCACTAGACTGACGACACTACGACACTGTCAGCTCTCCCACTTCGGGTAGAGGGCGCTCTCTGCTTCCGAGCAGAGAGCAATAACCCAGTCGTGGTTCCGCCGAAGGGTAGAAGCACGACTGGGCAAAAATAGACAGATATTTTTTGGCCGGGCCATATAGCCCGGAAATCCCAGATATAAACTGACCATGTGTCATATGTTGCCCTTACTGGGAGGGACGACTAAATAATGAGTCGTACAGAGTCACTTGAGAGTCTCTAATGAGTTACTGAAGAGTCAGTGCGAGTCAGTGAAGAGTTAGTCCCACTTCCTGTGGCGTACCCGAAGTAATCACATATACACACATCTTACGACGGATTGGACTCTTGTATCTTTCTATTGTAAATATTACTAATCACTTCTGTACATACTAACCGTCTTTCCGCGGAATACAACTTATATTCTGATTCTGTTGTTGAGTTATTCATTTAAACTTGGCGACATAACACTAATTGATAAATTATATTAATTAGATAAAATATTTTTGATTATCCTCTCTGTCTTCACGGGTTGAATTTCTCTCTCTCTCTCTCTCTCTCTCTCTCTCTCTGTCAAATACAAATATATATATATATATATATAGATAGATAGATAGATAGATAGATAGATGAAAAGGCTTAGATAGATAGATAGATAGATAGATAGATAGATAGATAGATGAAAAGGCTTAGATAGATAGATAGATAGATAGATAGATAGATAGATAGATAGATGAAAAGGCTTAGATAGATAGATAGATAGATGAAAAGGCTTAGATAGATAGATAGATAGATAGATAGATAGATAGATAGATATTAGTCATTCACATACACAGCTCATCATTATGGCTAGACTTCCACTTGCTTCGATCGATCTGATGCCAGTCAGATTCCCTACTCCCTAAGACATAGGGGCAGAGAATGAGAGAAATTTGATATACACAAGCCAGTCACCGAGAGAATACAATTCAGTATGTAAAGTATCGCGTAAATCGCAGAAGTGGTAACAGTTTTTAAACTTTTCCTTAATTGTAAAGATATCATAATCTATTTGTCATCCACATGCAAGACACCTCCTAACAAACTAACTTCCAATCTTTCAAACACTCTTCCCACCCACCCAACTATCTATCACCCTGCTTCTGACATTTCCTATATCTAACCACTTTTTTTTATTTATCTCCCCCTATGTAGCCCCAAGCGCAATAGTGGCAGTTGAATGCCTTGCTTGGGGTGAAATGATTAAAAAAAAATGTATTTATATGAAAGAGTGTATGTTTATATGTATGTGTGTGGGATAATACACGTGTCAAATTTTAAAATAGGTGCGTTATTAAATATTCGATGGTAAAATGAATAAATGCGTTTGTTGATTGGTGATGTTAGTGCATGTGTATATGATGAAAACTAATATATTTCCGTTTAAATCTGTAGTTAAATAATGGATACAGGTGTCATATTTTTGCCACTTTTTTCATAAATATATACGTATTTTTACATATGCATATTCATTATATATATATATATAATTTATCTGCTTGAAAATTATTTTTATTCGATACCTGGCTTTATCGTAACAAATGTTGTTTTGTAAATGATCAGGCCCGGATATATATATATATATATATATATATATATATATATATATATATATATATATATATATAATCAGCCCGGTAGAAATATATATATATATATTGATTATTTACGAAAAATATATATAGTTTTTTTCTGTTTCCCCTTTTCTGAATTTTTCTCTTTTATCTTTTGTCTCTTTTTCTCTTCTTTACATTAATCAATCGTCTATCTTTTCTTTATCCTTGCTTTCATTGTTTCTTTTAGGTTCTTTTCGAATGAACGAGAAATTTCTGTAAATAACAGTTACAAATGTCTATACTAATATGGACATGTGAGCGTCTATATAAAATAAAATAAAAGGAAAAGGAAGGTTTTGTGGGGAATATTGTTGTAACATTTGGGTCTGACAAACCGCGATAATAACATCATGACGCGGTGAAATATGTATTACCATTGTAATTATCTAGAATCTTTTATAATATATATATATATATATATATATTGTCGGTTGTTAATTTCATTTCGTCAATCTCCGGAAATTTCCGTAATATATATATATATATAATTTTACTGCCTCATGATAGTGTTGCAACACCGATACTACATAGGTATTAAGTTGCAGTATGCCATTAGAATTTTAATAATAATTACCACAAACACACACACACACACATACACACACACACACATATATATATATATATATATATATATATATATATATATATATATATAAATTGACTGTCTGTCAAGGTTTGATCATGTTTGCTTTTTTTTATTTTCAGGCAGCTGTTTCTCTATAAGGCGGTTTCAAGTTCTCACCTAGCACAGGAAATCTTCGTTATGTTGGCTCTCGAATTCAGAGATCTGAAACCCGTATATGCTCTAAATATATCTTTTAAAGTAATAAGATATATTTTTGGATTTTCAATAAAATCCATTAATTCCTTAGATCTTATTTAAATATATACTTTATTTCTAACTTAGGATCTTTCCTTGTTTATATATGCATTAGCAACATTATATTTTTAATATATATATATATATATATATATATATTAAAAATATACTCTGTTTATTCTTTAGATATTTTAAAAATATGTAATCATCGTTCTAACTAACACATTTTCCTCGCCAATATTTACTTTAACGACATTACATATATACATATATATATATATATATATATATATATATATATATAGAGAGAGAGAGAGAGAGAGAGAGAGGTGTGGGTTTGTGGCACTGGGTTTCACGCTCTTGCCTTCCTCAGACAAACTGATTATACATACACATTTCACGCACACACACACACACACACGCAAACGCATATATATATATATATATATATATATATATATATATATATATATATATATATATTCAAAATAAAATCTGTTAATTCTTTAGATAATATAAAAATATGTAATCATCCTTCTAATACACTTTCCTCGGCAATACCTACTTTACCGACATTACATATATATATATATATATATATATATATATATATATATATATATATTAGTAGATTGAATTGGTAGTAAATAAAGACATTACTTCTCGGCTTGTACAAAACTACCTCTGGGTCTACGGCAGTAACCATCAACATGTTAATATTTATTCGCGAAGAATATTATCGAATGTGTTGTTTACGGCTGACTGGTTAACAGCTGGAATTCGATATTAACATATGATGCAGCTAATTGCTTGAAGTATAGGATAACTCAAAAAGAATTATAAAGGCTATACAAGATATACAAGGAGAAAGATAAAAATTAAACGATCAAAATCGCATCGGAAATCAATTTGAACACATAATACCGCACTGCGAAACCTTTACGAAAAGCAAAAGTAATTCCCGATTGTGCCCGGTAGTTACTGAAAAGCTTCATGATAACGTGGCTGCGAACGACCAAACGAATTTGGTTGCGAAACAATGATATCTATATATTAGAATGTTTTTATATGATTGATTTATTCTCTTTTTTTAATTGCTTGTTTTAGCAGCATATCTACCCTTTTGAGTCATTTAATGCTGAAGAATTTGTTTGGTTTTTGTTTACTGCTTGTTGATCTTTTGTGAGTCTATTGTTGTCGAGATATAAGTAGAGGTGTTGTGATATGATGTGTGATGGTTATATGCTATCTTCTTTTGTAACTATATTTTGTCATATAATTTTGCTTTTTTTGGAAATTCTAAAAGGTCATTTGGGTCAGCTTTGTTGAAGATGTCTTTCAGATAATTTTCTAGATAGTATCTTAATCGTGTTTGTTCAAGATTTATGCTGCTGGTTAGTATATATTTCACTGTGTAGAGCTCCTGACATGGAATGCTAATTGGTGCCTCCTCACCTTTTAGGAGGTGTGAATGGGTGACAGCCGTGTGGCCAATTTGGTGTCCACTAATTACTACTTTTTCTCTTCTTGACATTTTCCTGTTGAAAATTTTAACTTCTATCCATTCTTTGAGGATGGGTCTAATTTTGTAGAGTTTGTTATTTTTGCAGGAATTCCTCAAATCTTGCCATTTGGTTGTAATAAAGTTGTTGATTAGAAGTTTGTAATCTGCGTGGGGTACTTTTATATCACTGATGTTGATGTTTAATGATCTTTTAGCTGCTGTGACTAGTGTTTATCTATCGTTAAAGCGAGAAATTATTTTAGATTGTTAGTTTTTACTTTTTTGTTGTTGTTGATGTGTTAACAGGTGTTTACCCGTGCAACCAGACTGGCAACTGGGTCCCACCCATTCACTGTCAGGTTAGCCAAATGCAGACGACAATTCTACTCCTGCAGCTTCCTCTCTCGCACTTCCCGCCTGTGGAACTCACTCCCGTATTCTTGCTTTCCTGACGGCTACAACCTCCAGAAATTTAAATGCAAAGTTAATACTCATCTACTAACCACTGGCCTCTAGCTCTCTCCCCTCCCTTGTATAACCTTCCCTTTCTCTCCACCTATGTATCTGTCATCGCACCTGCTTTCTCAGCGTTCTAATGTTCCATTCTAACTAGTTTGTACTCCTCACTCTTTTCTAATTAATCTTTTTACATTTATGTAACCCCCTGCACATCAGTGGCGTTCCCGCCTTGCTCGGTGTGAAATGATTAAAAAAAAAATAATTATTATTTAGGAGTGTAAGTTTTACTAATTAAACTGTATCGAGGAGAGAAGAATTTTTGGAGTTTGAATCAAGAATAAAGCAATTGAAAACGAATCGAGCAGTCAAGGCAATATATTATTCCCATTTGGTAAATATATGAAAATTACTATAATTGTTCGAGTGAAATTATATGATGCGGTTTCTTGTTGCTTTCTCTAAGATATCAGAATGGCTACCCTTCAAGGCCCGAAACGAGGTAGCTCGTACAATAAATCTTTAGATTGAAAACATAACAATAATAATAATAATAATAATAATAATAATAATAATAAACAAAACATAAGATGCATCATCATAAGGCTGATGTAGACCGCTTATCCATACCCCGTAAAGGAGGAGAGACCTTAATCAGCTAGAATTGTCATAAAAGACAAAAACTATTGGCTTACTAACATACATAGAAACAACAAAGGACTGGATGATAAAATTAGTCAAAAAACAGGAAAACAGAAAAAAAATCAATAATAAAAGAAGGCAGTAAATGCAAACAAGGTTTACATTTAGTAAATCTGTAAAAAAGTAAAACAGAAGCCAATAACCAACTATTAAGACAAAAAATATGAAAAGAAACGCCAAGGATAAAGCTCTTGAACGGATGAAACAACGTTGGCAAAACAAACCTCTGCATGGCTAATATCCAGAACGTGCTAATAAACTTAATGTTGATAACGTTAATACTCATCGATGGTTAAGTGCATCTGGATTAAAGTCTGAAACTGAAGGCTTTATTCTTGCTGCGCAAGACCAAAATTTTTCAATAGGAACTTTCAGGCAAATATTTTACATAATATTGTGTATCCATAATGCAGGTTCTCTGATAAGTACCAAGAAACAATAGACTATCTAATCTCAGGATGTTTTGCACTTGCCCCAAATGAATATAAAAATCGTCACGATAGAGAGAGGCAATATTTACACTTGACAATGTGCAAACACTATAGAAAATATGTAAACTAGCTCTGGTATGTAGATCACCCACCACCAGTTACAGAAATAGAAGATGTCACCATTCTATGGGATTACACCATCTACACAAACAGAAAAATTGAAGCAAATTGGCCGGACATTATTGTTAAAAACCAGAAAGAAAAAAACTTGCCTATTAATTGATATGGCTTGTCCAGCGGATTGTAAGATAGCAATCAAGGAATTCGAAAAACTGTCAAAATATAAAGACCTGGAAACTGAAATAGAAAAAATGTGGAAATTGAAAACAAGAGTTGTGCCAGTGATAGTAGGTGCACTTGGAATGATAAAAAATGGGACAAACAACACATTGAAAGAATCCCTGGAAACCCCAGCTTAAGAGATATACAAAAAAGTGTCTTGTTAAGTACAGCCCACACACTAAGGAGAATTTTGTCGATGTAAGACTAGGGATGTTAGCGAGATATGAAGAAAACATGAAATGGAGCCATAATAACACATCACGACCTACCTTAGGTATTTCTGCAGACTTGGTAAGTAGTGCAACCATAGCAGAAATCGTTTTATAATGAAAATGAAATAATAATAATAATTCATAGAGGTTATATAATTGTCCAAGCAGTAAGAGGAGGGGCAGAATAAGAAATATATGAAGGATTACATCTGAACTGAGGAAATAAGCAGGTAGTATTTTATAATATTGAGGCTAAAAACACTTGAAGACATGAAGTAAAATCAAACAAGTAACTAAATATGTAATAAAAGCAGGCAATGAATAATTTTAGATTCATTTTAGAAAAGCGATTCTGGAAAATGCATTCATTTTTGAACATAGGTCTCATGTTAACCCGGAAAAAGATGAGTATACACTAGAAATCAAAACAAAATTGTGCAAACATCTGCTTTTGAGGAAATAATTATGAGAGGTGGTGATATATGTGTTTTATGCTGACATTTTTTTAAAGTCATTCTTTGGAAAATAGTTTGATTTAAGCAATGATCAGATATTATATAAATTAGGGACACAGGCTAGCCTCCCTGAGAATAAAACACCACGCCTCCTTGTCCTCACATTCTCAGCGGACCTGAAGTGGAAACTATATCGAATCCATTGCTAAATCCGCTGCTAAGAAGGTCAGTTCACTGTGCAGAGCCAGGAAGTTTTTCCCGTCTGAGTTCATCCTGCACATATAGAAATCTACGATCCGCCCGTGCATTGAATACTGCTGCCACATCTGGTCGGGTGCCCCTGTTATTCACCTCGGGGTTCTTGACAAAATTCAACGGAGAATCTGTAATGTGATCGATATTGATTGGCAGCTCGGTTGTAGTTGCTATCACACCGGCGTGACGTGGCTTAATTGTGTCATTTCTATAAATACTTTCACGGCATCTGCTCCAATGAACTTAGATTACTGATGCCCCCTAGGTATGAATTTACAGATTAGCAACTAGGCCCCACCCTTTTACAGTGAAACCGTTAAAATGTAACAGCAATTTCTACTCTAACAGCTTCTTTCCGCCCGTGGAATTCCCTTCCACATACTGGCTTCTTCGACAGCTACATTCTCCAGGAATTTAAATGTAAGGTCAATAGACATCCCTGTGCCTCTACTATAAATACTTTCACGGCTTCTGCTCCGATGAACTTAGATCACTGGTGCCCCCTAGGTATGAATTTGCGCGAGATACTAGATTAGCAACTAGGTCCCATCCTTTTACAGTGAAACAGATAAGATTTAACCGCAATTTCTACTCTGACAGCTTCCTTTCTCGAACTTCGCGCCTGTGGAATTCCCTTACGTTTACTTGCTTCCCCGACAGCTACAATCTCCAGGAGTTTAAATGTAATGTCAATAGACACCTCCTAACTCATTAACTCGCACCCATTCTCTCAAACACTCTTCTCATCCACGCAAGCCTCATCCTCGGTATCTTTACCCGGCTATCACCCTCATTCTGACATTTTCCTATCACTTTCCCCTATGTAACTTCCTAACCACTCTTTCTCATCACTTTCCCCCTATGTAACCCCCAACCACGCTTTTTCATCACTTTCTCCTATGTAACCCCCTGCGCAATAGTGGCAGTGAAATGCCTTGCTTGTGGTGAAATGATTAAAAAAAAATCTCAATAACTTGCATCCATTCACTCAAGCTCATTTTTCCATCTATTCCACCCCCGTTCTTGGTATTCTGACCCGTCTGTTCCCTTCTTCCTGACTTTTCCAATAACCCCTCTTTCTCGTCACTTTCCCCTATGTAACCCCATGTGCAACAGTCAGTAGAATGTCTTGTTGGGGTGAAATGATTTCTAAAAAATATAATTGTTCTTTCAAGTGGGTTGGATATTTTGTTTTGCGCAATGCCGATATCTAAATGTTTTGACTAAAATTTCATAGCTTCAACGAAATATATTTTGAAAGCAACTGTATGCCTTCAACGACAGATAAAATGTATTGTTGGTAATTTTGTTATAAAATATATAGCTTGCATTTCTACTAAAAAATGTCTTACTGTTCACGTTGCTTCAAAAATATATTGTTGGTCATTTTACTACAAAAATATATTTCAATTTTAAACGTTGATAGAGTTTTGTTTTTGATTGTGGGGAGTTCACAATTTTCTGACATCTTAACAGTCACTACCACCCTAGGTCAGAACTTGGCAAAATCATCAATTAAGAGGTTGTTACGCTTTTCTCAAAATCTCCAATCTCGCTATCAGAAGTTTGCTGCTAAATGCAGTTTATTGTCTAACTAGGGACTATACTCTCATGGTGGTTAGCATTAGCCATAGTAATAGAATCTAAAGAAGTGTTGTGCTGTTCATTATTATGTTATTTTAAAGGAACAATAATTTGTTATATATGTGCGTAATATTTACGTTGATTAAATTTGGTTATTTATAAATGCATCCCGTTATTTATACTTCAGTCAGTTAATTAAGTGTCATACGTGAGACACGATTTTGGCGATCAAGTTTCGAAAGAGACATGATTGACTGGGCAGATGATTATCCAGCAGTTGGTTGTCATTCCTTACTGCGGTAGACTGGTTGCCAGCCAAGGCTATAGAACCCAAAATATTGTGTTATTTGACCCATAGCTAGAAGGGGAAGGATGGATTATATTATTAAGTAGTAATTAGTGAGGATCAGTTTGTTACTTCATAACAGTTGAAAACCGGTCCCCTACTTAAGGCCCAGGAGAAGCTTTAATCATCTTTCCAACTATTATATTCAGTCAGACAGTTAAGTGCTATACGTGAGACACGCTTTAAGCAATCATGTTTTGAAAGAGACATGACCGACTGGGCAGAAGATTATCCCGTAGTAGGTTGTCTTGCTTTCTGCGGTAGATTGGTTGCCAGCCAAGGCTAGAGAACCAAATATGTCCTATTATTTAACCCATAACTGGAGGGAAGAGACAGATTAATTTCTTTCCAAGGTTGTTTGTGCGTAAGTGAACGCAAGGCATTTATCTGGAATTCGAACTAGGCTCCCCGACATGTCGTTCCGAGTTGATATCAACTGCTCCACGACGCACATCCAAAGTATAAGTGTTATGGCCAGTATAGGGCCATTGACTTCAGTCAGTCATTTAAGTGTCATACGTGAAACACGCTTGGGCGATCATGTCTCGAAAGAGACATGACTGACTGGGCAGAAGATTATCCTGCAGTAGATTGCCATTGCTTTCTGCGGTAGACTGGTTACCAGCCAAGGCTATAGAACCCAATCTGTCCTGTTATTTAACCCATAACTGGAAGGAAGAGACGGATTAATACCTTTCCCAAGGGTATTTACGCGAAAGTGAATTCAATGAATTCAACTGGAATTCGAACTCGGCTCCCCGATCTCTCGTTCCGAGCTGATACCCACTGCACCACAACGCACATAACCTCTGGTTAAAATACAATCGTAAGTTAACAAAAATATTTTTATCTTTCTGATATCTCTGATATGTCCGGAAAGGGATATATATATATATGTTTCATTCGTGTTAGTTAAGTGGTTTAGACAAATGTAACTGGGTATAACAATCTAGTAAATAAACGTAATGTACTGTATTCGTCGTCGCATGCAGTATCCTGAGACGTATGCGTAGTCAATAGCCGTAGACGACTAGTGGAAGACAAATAGACCTCTGGATCTCCTCGCGTTCGTCTTTATTTATGGCTGACACCAGTCAATCACATTACTGTCAAAGGGAATCAAGGTGTATGCATATTCATTACATCAATTTCTTTTTACTTAATGCGAAATCTAAATATTTTAGATATAATTTCATGGCTTCAACTAACTATTTTGTTAGATATTCGTAATATTTATGTTGATAAAATTTAGTTACTTTTAAATCCATCCTGTTATTTATATCTATCTCTTGTAAGTTTAAAATATCTTTGGGGTTTTATTAAGAAGAAGTGAATTAAACGTAATATTGGCTTCTAATTATTTTCATATATATATATATATATATATATATATATATATATATATATATAATTGGACATGAATCAAATAAATTTTCAAGAATTATAAACATTCTTGGAGAATTTGAAGTTCTGCTGAATTAATTCTTGCACTGTTCCAGTATCGTTGTCTTTCTACCAATTACATTACTATTAATTAGCCAAGAAAAACTGAAAGAAAAAAAAACGGAATTATTTAAATAATTTAAAATAATCTGATTAATTAAGTTTCGAAAAACTGTATATAATTATTAGAGCTAGCGAAAAAAATAGCAATTTTACTGAATTAATGTTTCATATATTTATTAATACAAACATTAAATATTTTGCATTAGTGGTAATAAAAAAACATTACTAAATTATTATAAATACCGAAGTTTCAGTTCATTTTGACTGGATTTGCTTGAAGACGATATAAATAAAATAAATAGATTTTTGTATTTAATTAAAGACGATCATTATTTCATTAGCCGGAATTAATCTGTTGCTAAATTATTATTTTATTATTATTAAATTAATTAAATTCGTAAATATAGTCATTATTATTATTATTATATATATATATATATATATATATATATATATATATTTTATTAATAATAAATATATAAATAGATATAAACAGATATTGTAGTAAAACTTATTTTTCCCAATCTTTATAAGTCTAGGATTGAGGTTTACAAATAAAGATATTATAATTTGTTTGAAGTAAAAAATAAACGGTAAATGTTCGTTTTAGGTGCTGGCGACTTTTCCCCCTTCAAATTTATCCAAAATATCATTTTTTCTGTGCAAATGTATATGCTGAACTCAAATCAACAATTAGTTATTGAAAAAACTTACCTTTTTTGCTTTGAAAGTCCATAAAAAAACGAACTATATCTCACACTTTTTCTCTCCCGTAACTCTCACAAAATCGTGTAATTAACTGCAGAATGACGTTCTACGTAGGCAGCAATTTCATTTGAATTTTGGTCGATTTTCTTCCTTTATTGAAACTTCCGGCGATGTACTTTCTGTATTGAGAGTAATAAGCGTAGAAATACAATAGCACATTACTTTCATTACCGGAAGTACATCGCCGGAAGTATCAGTAAATGAAGAAAAATCGACCAAAAATCGTTCACATACGCAGTACGTCATCCTGCAGTTAATTACATGACTTCGTGAGAGATACGGGAGAGAAAAAGTGCAAGATATAGTTCGTCTTCTTTTTATGGACATTTAGATAAAAAAAACGTAAGTTTCTTCAGTAACTAACAGTTGATTTGAGTTCAGCATATACATTTGCACAGAGATAACGCTATTTTGGATAAATTTGAAGGGGAAAAGCGTCGGGACTTAAAACGAAAATTTACCAAAAAAAACAATAATTTTGATGAAAAAGCCCATCTCTAGATGGAGACTTAGCGACAGATTCGACATCTATTTGTTATACGTAGGCTGCGTCAGGTAACTGAGTATACACAATGCGCGGATTACGATATAAGAATAATATAATTTAAATAGTTTCTAAAAATAACCTATCTTTTTACAAAATACTATTAGTTGGAAAATGGCAGTTTTTAGCTTCGATAAGCGAAAACGAATTTGTCGCGAATCAAACTTATTTTTTCTTTCTTTCTTTTTTCTTTCTTTCATTCTAACGTTCTTTATTAGCATCTTTTTTCTTTATTATTTTTTCTTTCGTAATTCTTAGTATTTTTTCGTTTTTTATTCTTCTTTATTTCAAACTTTCTTCCGTTATCTTCATTTTTTATTATTCATTTCTACTTTCTTTTTTAAACATTCTTTATTTCATTCTTTCTTTTACTCTATTCATTTGCTTTGTATTACTCCTCTATTTTCTTTTTCTTTTTCTGTTTTGTTAATTTTTTCTTTCTGTTTTTTTTTCTTTCTTTCTTTCTTTCTATACTACTTTACTTTTTCTTTGTTTTCCTTTGTTTATCTTTTTTTTCATTTTTCTGCTATTGTTATTTTTTTGCTGAAAATTTGTTTCGCCAATTTTTTCTTTCTTTTCTTTCATTCATTGCCGCTTTTCTTTTTTGTTTTTGTCATTCTTCTATTGTTTGTGTCTTTCTTTCTATCGTTCTTTCTTTCTTCTGTTGTTTTTGTAATTGTTTGATTGTTTCTTTCTTCTGTTGTTAGTGACATTCTTTCTTTTTTCTTTCTTTCTTCCTTCCTTTATTTCTTCTTTTGTTTGTGCCTTTCTTTCTTTCTTTTTTATTCTTCCTTTTTTCTTTTATTGTTTTTGACTTTCTTTTTTTTATTCCATTGTTCGTGTCTTTCTTTCTGTCTTTTTCTTTCTCTCTTTCTTTCTTTCTTTCTTTCTTGCTTCTTTTGTTTGTTTGTTTGTTTCTTTTTTCTTTCTTCTATTGTTTTCGTATCTCTTTCTTCTTTTGTTTGTGTCTTTCTTTCTTTCTTTTTTATTTTTCCTTCATTCCGTTCTTTCATTTATTGTTTGTGACTTTCTTTATTCTATTGTTCGTGTTTCTTTCTGTCTTTTTTCTTTCCTTCTTTCTTCTATTGTTTGCGTCTTTCATTCTTCTTTTGTTTGTGTCTTTCTTTTTTCTTTCTTTCTTTCTTTTTCTTTTATCTTTCTTCCTTCCTTCCTTTCTTTCTTTTATTGTTTGTGACTTACATTCTTTATTCTATTGTTCGTGAATTTCTTTGTCTTTTTTTCTTTCTTTCTTCCTTCCTTTTTCCTTCTATTGTTCGTGTCTTTCTTTAATTTTTTCTTTCTTTCTTTCTTTCTTTTATTGTTTGTGACTTTTTGTTTCTTCTTTTGTTTGTGTATATCTTTCTTTCTTACTTTCTTTCTTTTTCTTTCTTTCTTTCTTTCTTTCTTTATTCTATTGTTTGTGTCTTTCTTTTTTTGTTTCTCTCTTTTCGCTCACTATTGGTTACTCTAACCTTTTCATTCTTTTTTAATTCATTGCCTCTTTATTATTTTTACTATCTTCTTTCTTTCCTTCTTTTACTTTTTCTTTATTTTCGCTCACTATTTGTCCATCCAACTTTGTCTTACTTTTTAATCATGCATAAAAGATGAACGAGGTTCCAAAAGATAGAAGGTGGTAAATAACGTTGCCTTTAGACTTTTAGAAATTATAGCTACCAGGGAAACCACAGGAGAGAGGTTCGAGAAAAGGAATTATTGGAGTTAGAGTGGTGGTTGCATTTAACTATTTCAAAGGTAAAACAAAAGTGGGACCAATATGCCAATCTAGTAGCACGCTTAAATTCATGGGGTCGTGGCTCTAGGGAAAAAAAAGCTCCCCCAGAGCTGTTGCCATGAATAAACTTGTAGAGAAGACTAAGAAAGACCACGTCACTTGGGTTAGAAAGTAATTGAAGTCGAGATTTTTAAATCAGGATCAATTAAATTGATTACTTCAGTTTTTTTTTCCATAAGCTCGAGATAAATTGAAAGTATTTTTTGGGTTGTTTTGTATACAATATTTATTTTTGATTTTTATACAGAAATTGTGGCACAACGCCTAATTTGAGGTGGGCAAAAACTTGGGATGGTCATCAGTAATCTATCCTATACCTAACTAAACACTATCACGACCCAATCACACATTACAATTTACACATTCACCACAAGAACCCATTCATCACCTCCCAATCCTTGACTCACACCACAATACTACATATTTACAAGGGACACCTAAAAAGTGGTAAAAACCCATGACAATAAAAATGTATTTATGTACAATATAATAGGTAATTTAAAACATTGAATAAAAAAATGAAATGATGGGAGGGGGATGAACACAAAAACAAACTAAAACACAACATAGGGTTGTTTTGTATACTGGGCAGACAGTCATGGGCTAAACCATTTTATAGTTCATCAATAGAAGGCTTAACCAATCAGGAGGCTCAAAATATTCAATGCGAGGTGTATAAAAGGCTGCCATATTTTTTCGAGTATTGGAAACGTAAATCCAATTTCGTAGAGTGTCTGATTCGTCAGTGTTAATTAATCTTTGACGTTGTTTCATTGAACAGATTTACGTGTTGCGCTTTACTCTATATCCATAAACTATGGCGGACATTGCCAACATAAAAAGCAGGAGTACCCGACCAGATAGGGTAACATTATTTAATTCACAGACGAATATTAATGAACAAATGTGAAGTGTGGATTCTCAAGAGAAAAAACATTCAGGTCCGGTAGAGTAACCCGAACTTCCTAGGAAGAGATGCAGCTATAGATTTGATGTTCCACTTTAGATCGGTTGAAAAAGTGTGGCCAAGGAGGCACGGTGTGTTACTTTTCATAAAATGAGCATCAGTCATGCTTATGGCTAGCAGGAGATTTCTCTATGTTAGTTAAAGGAGAGATGTTTTTGTTTTAAAGGCTAGCAAATTTACAAGCCATTTCCTTCCCCAGTTAATCACTGATTAAAAGTCAGTTTCAAGAGCAGAAGCCATATTTACTTTAGCAACCTTGGCATGTTTCCTATTAAGATGGGAGTAAATAGTGGTTTCATTTGCATTGATGCCTACTTAGGAACTGACGAAATCAGGAAAATTATTAATGAAGAGCAGAAACAGTATAGAAGAAAGATAAAAGCCTTGGGAAACATCCACGTTCGTGTGATACTTGCCTGTTTAAGACGGATTTCATTTCAACATTTGATAGGAACGACTGGATTAAATCAAACAATTTTCCGGTAATACAGTAACCCTGGAGTTTGCTAAGAAGGCCAGTATCCCAAACCCTGTCAACCGCTTTCGAAATATATGGAACCACAGTTCGAGCTTTGCCATTCTCATCAAGAGTTTGTTATACGTTTTCAAGGATAGTTGGTAATACATCAACGATAGATCTGATAAATAGATCTGATATAATATTTGTCAATATGTAGGTCGTAAGAGTTGTGATGATTATCAATTTCAACATTGATTAGAGCCTCGACTTCTTTGCCGAAAAGCGGTAAGATATTAATTGGACAATAATTAAAGAGGTCAGTGTATTCACTGTTCTTAAAAACAGGAACCACAGATAAAAACTTCCAACAAGCAGAAAGGCAGAAAGCAGTGTGGAAAAAGTTTGGAGAGGACTGAAGCCAACTAAAGGCCACATTTATTTAGTACGAGGGTTGGGGCTCCTTACCTCTGTTTGCTCAAGGTAGTCTAATTGAAAATTAGCTTCCGAGATCAGAGACAGTGGTATTAATATATCACTCAGTCAAGCCTCTGTTATAGTTATAAAATCGGGTGTAGTTAATCCAGGCAAGGCAAGTGTTGAGTTAGAAGATTATTTTCTGGTGAAGCATTCAACCTTGTCTCCTGTAAATTTGAGAACTCTGAATTTATAGGATGGCGGATTGATTAATGGTTTTCTGTTGTTCAGTACACACTTGCGGAGTCACCAGTTATATTTAGAACCGCGTCTGCAAGATGCTATACGTTGTTTCATTCTAACAGCAAACAATAACTTTGCATCATTTAGGACACGATTGCATTCATTACAAGGAGGCATCTATTGTACTCAAATGTGTCACACCGGTACAGCCGGAAAAAAGTGATACATGTGGGCAATAGCTGCCAAATATAAGGGTGAGAATTGGAATTTCTCTACCGGAATGAAAGCATTGATACCGGCTTTTGTCCTGGAGGAGATTTTAGTGGCGCATTTTTGATCCAGGAAAATAAAAACTTTGGTCTAAGTGACTTTTTTTTTTAATCATATCACCCCGAGCAAGGTGGTAACGCCACTGATCAGCAGGGGGCTACATAGGAGTGAGAAAATTGGAAAAGAGAAAACCATGAAACCGCATTCTAAACAGGAAACAAGGGATGAGCCTCTTAACCTGTTCAACAGACGCGGGTGGAGTGGGAACCGGGCGATAGTTTAGTCTATCTACTCCAATTGAAAAAGAAAAAAAAGTGAGAAGATTGGAAAAAGAGAAAAACGGAAATTGCATCCTAAACAGGAAACAAGGGATGAGCCTCTTCACCTGTTCAACAGACATGGGTGGAGTGTGAACCGGGCGATAGTTTAGTCTATCTACTCCAATTGAAAAAAAAGAAAGAAAATGTTAGAAGATTGGAAAAGAGAAACCGGAAACCGCAACCTAATCAGGAAACAAGGGAGGAGCCTCTTCACCTGTCCGATAGGCGTGGGTGGAGTGTGAACCGGGCGATAGTGTAATCTATCTACTCCAATAAAGTTCCCGAAAGAAAATCACGGAACGAGTTGCAATCCGCATTTTGATAACAGAAAGATATACTATTGGTAGAAAGTCTTTGCATGGAGGGAAATGTTCTCTGACAGCTAAGGTATCTGCTTTATTTGTTTTCCATTTCATTTTAAAGAAATGTCTATTTCGGGAAAATATACCGAATGGAACGAATATAGTGTGGTTTTATGAAATGAACTAATTTAGCCAATAAAAATGAATTATCCTTTATTTATAACGAATCTAAATGATTGGTTGAGTTTTCCTTTATAAATAGCATATTGCTTTGGATTACATCCATTTTCTCTATATAGATATAAGATTTAATATTTTATATTATGTAGATCTTGTTGCATTATCGTCGGCATTCACGTACTTAACATAATTTCCTATATATATATATATATATATATATATATATATATATATATATATATCTGTAAATTCAGAAAGAAATTAGTTTTGAAGGCATACATTTTGGACCCCTTATAAATAGAGAATGAGAAAAAATCTAAGTCCATAGGTTACCTTAGGTAAAGGAAGGGCTTGGGATATATAGGTTTTATCTGGGTTGGGCTAGGGAAAATTTCTCCTTGGTAGTGGGAGGTATGTGGCTTGACCTTGAGTTAGTAGTTGTAGATGGTGGGAAAGTAACTGCTTGGCCAATATTTATTGAGACTAATTGGGGGAATAGGATAATTATTGTAATTTATACGTATTTCTATGGCGACACATACTTATGATCTCCCTTCGCCTGTTCAGAAGTATATTTTAGTCTTGAAATTTAAAAATTTTAATTTGTTCTATCAAACATTGATTACGCGTGAAATGTGAAACTGATGCTTTGAAAATCACAATGACTAAATATAACTTAACAATTGGTGCTATAATAAAAATGTGTTAAATAATAACCAGATAATGTATGCTAGAATGAAATCTATTAAATATTGACAAGATAATTGATATTAGATAAAATACCTCATAACTATATAAATTGATGATCAATGTTAGCTTAATTACTAAGCAAGTATTAATATGATAATATATGCCGAATGAAATACCCAGCGAAAATTAACTAGAACGTCCAAATCAGATAAAAATATCCATCAAATAAAGGTAAATAAAAAGTGATAGCAGTGAAAATACATACATAAATTCTTAATATAAGAATATGTCCGTGGTGGTCCAGTGGATATCGGCTCGGAACAAGAAATCGGTAGAGCCGAGTTCGAATTCCAGTTGAATTCATTGCATTCACTTACGCGTAAATACTCTTGGGAAAGGTATTAATCCGTCTCTTCCTTCCAGTTATGGGTTAAATAACAGGACAGATTGGGTTCTCTAGCCTTGGCTGGCAACCAGTCTACCGCAGAAAGCAATGGCAAACTACTGCGGGATAATCTTCTGCCCAGTCAGTCATGTCCCTTTCGAGACATGATCGCCCAAGCGTGTTTCATGTATGGCACTTAACTGACTGATTCTTAACTCTAACCCAACTTATATAAATCCTAACTTTAACCATCCCCGTCAATTATAAGCTATATAAAATCTTTTATTGAATCTAAATTAAAGTGAATTTTTATGGTCGACCTATAATGCTGATCACTATTTTAATCAAATATTAATGTTAAGGCCCCAATAAATTATTTTTAGTGTCTGTTCTTGTATTCTTCAAATTAGAAATTGCTTTGTTTTGATTGGTCCACTCTGTCTATGTAACAATGCTTCTCTGTTTAAGAGGGTTTGAACTTTTTAAAACCCTCAAACTTGAAATAAAATTCATTACTTGGTAAGACACTTATGGTGTCGAAACAAAATGGTAACTTTTTTAGTGATATTATAACATATTTATATTAAAGATTATAAATATATACACTACCTGTGTTTAAAAAAATTATGTATTTCATACTATTTCTTAGTAATTATTGGCAAATGAATAATTGTAAACGAAAATAGAATGCTTAACTTGTTAATATTGCACTATAACATATGCATCAAATGAATTTACAAATATTTAATTAATTATCCATATTGCTGTTTCATCAATGAAAAAATGAAGAAAATTTAGGGTAATTCAGACAAATTCATCTTTGCTTCCTTGCCTTGTAAAATTTTGCAAAGTAATGATAGCAATAGAACCATTCTATTTTCATTTGGCAATAAATACAAAGAATAGTATTAAATACGTCATTTCTTTAAAAAAAAACTGGCTTAATACCTATGACCGGTAGTGTGTGTATATATATATATATGTATATATATATATATATAAAATTTCTAGAAAATGAATACGCATATATATATATATATATATATATATATGTATGTATAAATGCACATTCTAAAATAAATGCACGCTCAAAGACACGCATATAAATCACACACCCATATATATATATCTATATATATATATATATATATTGTGTGTATTTTGGCAGCATTTTTTCATTAATGCAGGTTTCATTGAATAATATAGACAAGTTTTGTCTATTAATTTTGTGTAGGATCCGTTCATACCGTTTGATATACTTGATGGTGATGTCGTTAAAAGACAACAAAAAATCATAGTATTTGTTGAATATTTGTTCAACAAATACTGTGATTTTTTGTTGTCTTTCAATGACTTCACCATCAAGTATATCAGACGGTATGAACGGATCCTACACAAAATTAATAGACAAAACTTGTCTACATTATTCAATGAAACCTGCATTAATATATATATATATATATATATATATATAGAGAGAGAGAGAGAGAGAGAGAAAGCGAGAGAAGGAAAGAACGAAAGAGAGGAAGAATAGCGATTTGGAAGACCGTGAAACCAAAATTGTTGACAGTCAGTGGAATACTGATAGACAGGCATTTAAAGCAAGCACAATTTGCAATAAAGTCCTTGATATAAAATATAGAACAATTATAGAAGTGATGTATGTAAAAAAAAAAAAAAACGCTGGACAGATTAATGATATTTTTGTCTTAACTCTCTAAAGTTTCCTAAGCATAATTTTACCACCCACTCTTCAGTCTTTCTTTGCAAATAAGTGTTTATATTTATATATTTTTATTTTATATTCTCGTGATTTCTTTTATGTCAATTAATGTAGGCTAGTGCGCCTATTTTCTCTTTTAGCAAGTGTAAGGTGTCACAGTTCCTGGGACACGCAATGAGGAAGGAGAGCTTGGAGAACCTGATACTGACTGGCCAGGTAGAGGGAAAGAGAGACAGAGGAAGGCAGCGGATAACATATTTGCAGGGCCTGGTCGGGTGGATGACGGAACGGGGGTTGCCAGGAGTAACAGGAACAAAAATACTAAGGGCCACAAGGGATAGGGAGACGTGGAGAGCCATGATCGCCTACGTCCTGAAGGTACAGGGCACATAGAAGAAGAAGGTGTCACAGTAATCCGTCGTAGCTTTTATGCATTTTGGATTTCTTTTTTCTTCCTCCCTCTTTTTCCTCTTCAAATATTTTGTTACGTTTCAGTTTATTTTTATTTTTGGTAGAAATCTGATCACACGCATACTCAGATGTCTATACACATCTGTACATGTACGTACACACGAGCATGTATAAACCCGCATACGCACACATACATATATTTTGGGACCCTGCCCTTAAAAACAAATCCTAATGAATCTTGATACTCGAAAAAAAAATATTACTAGACACAAAAATTATATAAACAACAATAAATTGTTGAAAGAAAAAGGTATTATCAGCAATAAATAAAATTTAGTTGGCAATAAATGACTTGTCAAGGTGGATTGGCCATAAAAACAAACCAACCAACGAACATACATATATATATACTTTTTGTGTTATAATTATAAGTGTAATTTATAGAAGCTTAAATTTATAATTGGAATTTTATGTATTTATTTCGTTTGTTAATGTAAATTTTGTTGAATTTATTTTATTTATATAATTATTTTAATTTGTGTATTAGTTTCAAAATTTTCAAAATTATCTATGTTTTTGTGTTTGTGTGACTACTCTTATCTATAATTTCATTTTTCTTGTTTAATGTTTGTTCTTCTAACTGGTTATTCATAAGTTTTCAGAATTGTGCATAATTTACAAATTTTGCTGTTAATATTGTTTGGGGCTACTCTTTATTTTTTCCCATTTGATTTCTGTAGGTATAAAGCGTTAATTGTTAAAAGTTGGATTTATAGCAACCATGCGGTTCATATTTATTTCCTTTGTTTAGATGTTTGAAGTTAATGTTAGATGTATTTTAGTGATAGGTTTTATTTTGATTCATGTTTTGGTAAAAAACTTAGGTATTTATTAATTTGCCTACTGTTACTTATTCTTTTTTCTTTATATTTAAGACGAAAGAGGTTCCGCTACGAAACTCGCGATGTTGAAGATAAAAGCAATCAGCCAACCAGGAAACAAACATTTATTTATATTAATACTATTAATCTTCTGTCGTCGATATCAAGCACTTTATAGCAAAGCCTACTTGCCTTAAATGATTTTCTCTATAAACGTATGAACGGATTTTCTTAAAAATAAGCAAACATAGTGTTTGCAATTTATTTAATCTGACATGTTCAAAAGAAAATTTGCTGCCTAAATAAACATCTAAATAAACATCTAAATCTATATATATATTGTAGTTTTGCTATTACAGTGGATTATAAAAGCATTCTATCACAACAAAAAATGTCCATGTTTCAGAAATATACAGTTCTTCTTCAGGTGATATGTTAAAAACATATTTTTAATATATGGTGTCCCATCTGAGATACGTTTAATAGAACAAAGATGTATTTATCACCAAGACAATGACCCTAAACATACTTCAAACCTTTGTAAGAATTATTTAATGACCCTAAAGATAATTCAAATTTTTGTCAAAATTATTTAACTAAAAAGGAAGAGGAAGGAAGGATTCGGAATATGAATTTGCCCCCACAATTCCCTGATCACAATCCTATTGAACATCTGTGGGATATTTTGGATAAAAAATTGATAAATCTAATGTTACTTCGCAAGACACACTTTGGGAACAAATAAAAGCTCCTTGGCAGGAGATACATTGTAGAAGCTTGTGATGTCAATGCCTGACAGAATGAAGGCTGTGATCAAAGCAAAAGGCTATTATACTAAATATTAAATTTATTTTGTAACAAGTATTTTTTCTTGTTAAAGGATTTGTTGAATAAATCAACTAAAATTACTTTAATTAAAGTGTTTATTTTCTGTCATTATATTTCATAAATGATAAAATAATTCGTGTCCTAATACTTTTGCACAGTACTGTATATATACACACACATATGTAGTATTGAGTTTTGATTATACCTAGTTCTACAACTGCTGATTATAATTGGTTTGCTAGTTGTAAGACATGTTGACAAGCAGTGTTCGATATTGAGATAGTTGGTTGGTTGTTTTTTTATGGCAAATCAACCTCGGCGGGTCATTTATTGCCAGCTAAACTTTATTTATTTATTGCTGGTAATACCTTTTTTCTTTCAACAATTTATTGTTGTTTCTATACGTTTTTGTGTCTAGTAATACATTTTTCTTTTCGAGTATCAAGATTCATTGGGATTTGTTTTTAAGGCCAGGGTCCACAAGTCCTACCCTTGTTATTTAACCCATAACTGGAGGTAAGGGACGGATTAATACCTTTCCCAAGAGTAGCAGTGCTTAAGTGAATGCAGGACCTTTCCCAAGAGTAGCAGTGCTTAAGTGAATGCAGGGTATTTAACTTTAATTCGAAATCGGCTCACAGATTTCTGTTTCCGAGCCGATATCCACTACACCACAATACACCACGCACATCCCTTACAGCACCTGGCATTCCCAATCGGTCACTCATCTAAGTACTGGCCAGGCTCAACGTTGCTTAACTTCGGTGATTGAGCGAGAACCGGTGTATTCAACGTGACAGGCTGTAATACTTATCGAGATAGTGATAAAGCGTTAATACAATTAATGTGGGGGAGTTTGTCACCTAAGCGCTGAAACGAGTTATGCCGACCAATACGAGGTCCTCAATCGTCAGCCCATTTGCTTCTTCTTCTTCAGAGGAGTGAAGACGTCATAATAACGCTTTCACAAAACATCGAAACCGCATACCCCTGCTCAGGTAAATGATAAACCTACCTAAAATAATTCTATATGTATGAGGGCTGAGAATGAACTTTTCTTTTTTAAGAACAACACAAGACATGAGGAAAGATAAAAATAGATACAAAAAACAAACTTGAAAACGAATATAGATGTGACCAAAAGCGCTTGGGTAATTAAAAATTACAGGCAATCTTTATATTCCTTCACACCTACAAAACGTCAAAAAATGTTAGGAGGTTAGATAAACTTACCAAAAGAAACTTCTTTGTCGCTCATATTTAATGAAAGATGTCTGAAGGAAAGGTGGTTTCTACCCAAATATACATTAATATATATATATATATATATATATATATATATAGTCACCCGCAGACAGATCTGTTTCGCTGTATCACAGCTCATCAGTACGGTTAGCTCCGATTGCTTTTTAACCCAGGATTGAAACCCGACTGAATTGGCGTCAGTCGGCAATTCTACCTAAAGGCTATGGGCATTCGGTATAAGAGGGTAGACTTTTTAGCGTGTATATTATCATTATACGCGCCCAATAGCCAGAGTGCTCTAATTCATTTTACTGAATGAGCGATATATATATATATATATATATATATATATATATATATATTAGCCTCCCACATATAAGACTGTTTCGCTGCATCACAGCTCATCAGTGTGGATAGACACATCCGTTTTGCTTCTGGGCGGGATCGAAACTTGAACGATTTGGTGTCAGTCGGGGGCGCATGGAATCAGAGAAGGGATATTTTAACGTGTTGTATATAAGCAGTGTATACATACGCCAGTCACTGAAAGAACTCAATTAATTTCTGAAGAGTCACACATATAGCGCAGAAGTGGAAATATATATATATATTTTATTTTATTTTTTAAGTAGTTAGTTTTTTGTCATAATAAAATTAGACCAGTACACATTTGAATTAAAAAGGGTTCAGTAGAACTTTTGAATATTTTATATTTGTAAAAGAGTTATTATTTGAAACCTAGGTCGTGTATATATATATATGTATATATATATATATATATATCTTCTCATATATTAATATATATATTCAGCTCTACCATCATGTGTATTATAAAACACTTCTTTTTGGATTACCATTTGTAATTTTTACTAATTTTTCCATACATGTATCATATATATATATATATATATATATATATATATATATATATATATATCTGTGTGTGTGTGTGTGTGTGTGTGTGTGTGTGTTGATCTGACCATGAGTTTAATAGCATTTTACCATAGTATTACACGTTTATTGAAAATTATGTTAAATATCAGCTACCCAGGGTATAAAAACATACCACTCAGGCCCTCTAGGGTCGCAAACTTTTTCTGAACTTGTCTATGTTTCGTAACCAAGATTTCTTATTTAGCTTCGTACGTTTTAACGCACCATACACATCCAGCAGAATCGATTCATGAAAGTAGCAAAAGGAATATTTTCGTTTATGCTGTGTAACAAAATATCTCAAACTCTCCGACTAAAAACACCATAGTGGAAAGTAAAGCCATTACCTTATCAATCAGATGTCGAGTAAATGGATATTTGTAAAATGATCTCCTTCCAATACGCTAATTGCCGGTCAGTTCTGGCCTGACTCTGATATTTGTAGGCGACTCCAGCCATCCAGAGGTTGGACTCACCGGAGAGTTCATGACGTTGATTGATTCATGAATGCCCTCCTTCTTCGCGTTCTTTTCTAGTTCTCCCCGTCTCTTGGAGTCTGTCTATCTGGTTTCCTGGCTGGATGTTCGGTCTAAACATTTGGGAGTTGGTCAATCGCGGTTTGTTATTAGATTCAAGTAGATGTACAAAGATAAATTTAGACATAAAATATTGCTTTTATTACAGGATGATTAGACGTTTATCAAAATCTGTTCAGATATTGCTACCACGAATAGGCATATGTATATATAATATTTACATTATTTACACGTAGGCTATTGTCCTCATCTTTGTTCGCGTTATCAAAACATATCGACCGTTGTGCCATCTGGCCTTCATCAGATCTAGATCGAAAAAACTTTTTGCTTAATAAATGGGAATAGAACGTATGTTTGGGGTATATCAACTAGTTCTTATTTAGAACTATTCGGTTATTATTCGTCCGCTTTCCACTGACTCTAAGTCTAAACCATATTTAACACTTTATTTAATGATCCGAAATAGGATGTTCTGGTTTTGTTGACTATGTCTAGGCGTATCTGAACTCTTTCATAATTTTCTTCTTGTTGTTTTGATGAAGTTCATCAGAGGACGAAACGCGTAGGTTAGAAAAATAAATCTTTACTCATGTCTTTTTTAGCAATACTGTTCCTTTCCTCGGATTATAATTTAGTATACGTTTGTATATATATATAGTTTTCAGATTTCACTAGCCCGATCAACTCAGTCGATTAAAAACATAATTGGGCGATTAAATTTATTGATTTACACGCCCGCGATCTATTAGAAATCTCGCAATGAAACGTGTCCCTTCAAGTATAGAAAAAAGAAACCTTATTTCTTTTACAACCCAAAATATGTCATTGAAGATTTCCAAGTTACTTCGAATGACCTACAATGACATTATTAAATTCTTTGGTCTTATGCATGGCGCCTGATCTCGGGTTTGTTGTCCCGGTCAGCGTAAACATTCGTTTTATTAAAGCTTCCAGAGTAGAACCAAAATGTCGCTGTCGGCCAGATTAAAGACGCTCAAATATTTTTAGAAACTCATTTGGAAAAATATTATCCTTGACTCAAGATTCACACTGTTTACGTGAGGCGACTATTAAGAAAATAGAGTAATCTAGTAAAATGATTTTGGGACGACTAAATTTTCCCTCGCTCTCGACTGCCGGTCGAGGGATTGCTTTTTCAAACCTTAAAGGCTATATATCTATATATAAGGCATATTTCTATCGAGATCTGATGAAGGACAGATGGATTAACGGTTGATACGTTTTGATAAAGCCAATAAATATAAGGACAACACCCTACATTTAAATAATGTAACTATTATATATGTATACGTTCATACGTGGTAGCAATATCTGAACAGAATTTGATAGCAAATATCAAATCCTACTGTAATAAAATCAATATTTATATCTAAATTTTTCTTGGCACATTTACTTAAATCTAATAACAAGAAAATTACAATATTAAGCTCTACTTTGTATTGAGCACATTTTATAAAAGTAAATGCAACGAACAGTAGGTTTTCAATGAAGCTGTTCGTTCACTAACTGATAATATTTTCCTCCCACTTTCATAAAAACTACAATATACACAAACCCACATCTATCCAATTTTTTAAAAAAAATTAATCAGTTTGTCTGCGTGAAACCCAGGATCACAAACTCACATTAATATCACTGATATTGAGCACTTTCCAATAAGCACCGCGCCTATATAATATATAAAAATGATATGTAACAGTATATATATATATATATATATAAGTATCGAAACAAAGTGGCTACTTTTGTAGTGATAACAGTGTATAATATGGGTTAAATAGGGACTTAGATGCTTTGAATCTTTACAAATACTTCAATAACTAAACGTTTTTAGATGCATTTAAAATATTTTAAAACTTTTTTAGATACAATTAAAAATTTTTTTTAATCTAAAACAGATTTACAAGCATTATTAAAGATAGGTTTACGTTTACAAACATAATTTTTTTAAAAATCTGTCGCTTTCAACGTCACTTGATGTAAAAACAAAAACTCTCTCAACAAAAGCGTTACGTGATGTAAACAAACTCTTCATTGACGCTCTCGCAAAATCTCGCGAAATACGTTACTAATTCAAATTTTAAAATCATTTGTTTCTGATGAAGGACCGAGGACGGTCTGAAATATAAAATATAATAGTAGAAATAAAGAAATACTCTAAAAAAAAAACACATTTTCAAACTCAAAATGTGTTAATATTCTTTCATATATATATATATATATATATATATATATATATATTTCTAATATACTTTGCTCTCCTACAGGTTGAGCACTCGTGTTGCTCTTTTTAAAGAAATGGATAAGTTTGGACATAGGATACTCACTGACAAACATCCCTATACCCACCCAAGCTTTGTATAAACTTCAACTAAGGGAGAAAATCGAAAGCCTCGTCAGAAGAATGAGATGGAAAGCACGCTTCTTCCTCAACAACCAAAAATCGAAAGAACTGAAGAACGCAAGAAATTTAATTTCAGTACAAGGAAATGCCCACCAATATGTAAAGAAATGCTAAAATTTGAAGAAGACATGACAAATATAGTAAGAAACTTAAAGTTCAAAAGACATTTGGACAATTCTCAGAAGAAAATTATGGAGGACAAAAATAAATTAATTAACTCCAATAAGGTATTCATATTAGCTGACAAATCTACGAACATATACACAATAGAACCCACAGTCTGCAATAAACTCATAAGAAACAAAATCACACAATCATACAAGAAGATAACCATGAACACAATAAGCACGATATACCAAGCAGCTAAACATAGTCGTCAAAACCAACTTCGTGGAAGAAACCTGCATTCCGACTAATCAACCCTGCGCAAAGCGAAATCGGAAACATCAGCAAGAACAGATTAGAAACTATCAGCACTAACTTAAGGAAAAAAATATCTCAACCAATGGAAAAACACCAAAGCTGTCATAAAGTGGTTTACAGCAATAAGAAACAAAAACAAATCCACTATGTCGAACTTTCATCCAGTTCGACATAGTGGATTTCTACCCATCCATCACGAAAAACATATTAAATGAAGCTATGCAGCTAGAACAACTACATGTAAAAATCATGGACAAAGATAGTAAAATAATCAGGCACTGCTGCAAATCTCTGCAGTTTCTCAATAATGAACCATGGGTAAAAAAACAAAATCGCGAACTATTTGATGTAACAATGGGTAGCTATGATGGATCAGTGATATGCGAATTAGTAGGCATGCTCATCCTCTCATACCTAGCCAGAATCCTGGAGAAAAAGGACACGGGACTATAGAGAGATGACGAATTTATCCTGATAAGAGAACCCAATGGCTCCAAACTAGATAGATTCAAGAAAAAAGTAAACACCCCAAAAAACCACTGGATTCAAAATAAAAATAAATGCGGGTACAAAAACAGTAAACTTCCTAGACATCGCTTTTAGCTTTGACAGCAAGACATACGAACCATACAAAAAGAAAAATGACACCCCAAATTACGTACACATCCTCAACCACCCACCTTCAATCATCAAACAAATACTCAAATCAATCAATCGAAGGCTATCTGAAAACTCGTCTAACAGACACATTTTCAATAACAAAAAACACCATACGACGAAGCACTGAAAGAATGTGGATACACACAACAACTACAATATACACCTCCACAACGAGAACGCCAAAACAGAAAAAGAAATTTTATCCGGTTTAATCTACCATACAACAAAACTGTCAAGACATTCCTTAACTGAAGAACTTCAACAAATATAACGTTAAAATCGGTTACAACTGCACAAAAAATAATAAAAAGCCAAAAAAAAAATAAAGAAAATGAAAAAAGAAAACCTACAATAATGCAACCAAGGATCTATAATACAACTGCATAAATGGAACAAAGTGTCCACTCCATAGAAACTGCCAACAGACGAATATATACATAAAGCTATGGTAAGTGCAAGCAACAACACAATATACTACATCGATGCCAACAAGAGACCATTCGAGAAGAGAAAAACAATAAACAACTTTTCATTCTCCAACAGAAAATACTCGATCAGCACTACACTATCCACATACATATGGCATTTAAAAGACAGAAATATTACGCCAAAATAAGCTGGAAAATATTGAAAAAAAGCACCGGCCTACAACAACATTAGAAAAATGCCTACTTTGCCTGCACGAAAAAGTAGCAACAATATCTCATAGCTCAAGAACGAACTTACTCAACATAAGATCAGAAATAATTTCCACATAAAGATGCGGAAATAAATACCTACTATCTAAATTTATACCAATCGGGTAAAAAACTGTGACGCTATAAATATGAAAAGAGTAACTGCTGATACCATAAACCTATCAGTATAATAGTTCAAACTACCATCATAATTGAATTTATTGTTATTATCATTCCACAAACATCCACACAGGCTCGATAGCAAGTTTGTCCGCTAATTTTCTTGGTCATTTAGATATTTCCTGTAGATTTCCTAAGTTTTAAATTAAGATTAAATATATATAAAATGTATTAAATATAAAACTAAATTTGAATACAGATATATTTGTAGCCATATTCTTCACTAATACAGACATATTTAACAAATAGCAATTTTATCCCCTTTTTAGAATATTCTCTTCTATTCCTTCCCAACCCATATATATTTCCTTATTTTTTCTCTTTGTTAAGACCAAAGCACTGACCATAAAGGCTTTAAAGGACCATACTTTATACCCTTCTATTAAATCTCTGTATAAAACTTACATGTCCATTAATGTCCTCTCTTCCCTCTTTTTGTTCAAAGTATAACTTACAGCTTCTAACTCTGATTTCCCATTTTCCACCCCATTTACTTCATAATTCGCCAAATAAGGTAAAGAATTTTTCATCTTCTTCTCACACTACCTGATGAGACGTTGTCCTTTCAATGTCAAAACAATTTTTTTTAATCGTGTCACCCCAAGCAAGGCATTTCACTGCCACTATAGCGCAGGGGGTTACATAGAGGGATTGGGTATAGAAAATATCAGAAGGAGGGTGATAGACAACTTAGGATGTACATAGGGTGAGAGTTGGAGAGAGTGGGTGAGAGTTAGTGTGTTAGAAGGTGTCTATTGAACTTCCATTTAAACTCTTGGAGGTTGTAGCCATCGGGGAAGCAAGCATGCGGTAGGGAATTCCACAGGCGGGAAGTGCGAGGAAAGAAGCTGTTGGAATAGAAATTGCGGTTACATTTCATCGGTTTCACTGTAAAATGCTGGGGCCTAGTTGCCAATCTAGTATCTCGTGCAAATTCACATCTAGGGGGAACCAGTGATTTAAGATCGTCAGAGCAGAAGCCATGAAAGTATTTATAGAAGAGGCACAGGGAAGCCACTTCACGCCGGTGAGAGATATACTGCAGGCGGACAGCCAAGTCGGTATCAATCACGTGACAGATTCTTAGCTGTATTTTGTCAAGAACCCCGAGGAGCATAGAAGGGGCACCCGACCAGATGTGGCAGCAGTCTTCAATACACGGGCGGATGGTGGATTTATATAATTGCAAATGTACACCTTTTAGTAGATGATAATTTGTACATTTTCTAAACTATAACTATAATATATATATATATATATATATATATATATATATATGTGTGTGTGTGTGTGTGTGTGTGTGTGTGTGTGTGTGTGTGTGTGTAACTGAAAGACCGAATGATATAAAGCGCTGCCGAGATTCTTACGGTAGTAAAAATTAGGCCCTTTGAATCTTGTATGCAAACATTTTTACACCCAGTTACAGAATCTTCTGAAACGATGTACTGGCAACACCTAGTCGAGCAGAGCGACGACTGGTAGAAGCTGATGGATCTTCAATGACACTCTACCGTAGCTGCTTCTACCGCTGCGTCAGTGTGCACAGTGCGTTTAGAACCTCTTCCCGGAAGGTCACCGACCGATCCAATTCTTTCCAACCAGGCGATCAGGTTCCAAATCATCTAATGGCTAGAATATGCTCTGACATTAGTATGTTGCCGGTATTTTCTATGGCTTAGAATAATTGTACGTTGATGGACATCATGCGTAATATTTTTAATTTCCCATGGTGCACTAAAACCTGCAAAAAAAAATAGAGATTAAAATTGAACAAGTTATGACTTTTCAAATCCTTCACATTTTCAGTGGCCACACTATATATATATATATATATTTAAATTGTGTGTATTTTGGCAGCATTTTTTCATTAATGCAGGTTTCATTGAATAATATAGACAAGTTTTGTCTATTAATTTTGTGTAGGATCCGTTCATACCGTCTGATATACTTGATGGTGATGTCGTTAAAAGACAACAAAAAATCACAAATTCAACAAATACTGTGATTTTTTGTTGTCTTTTAACGACATCACCATCAAGTATATCAGACGGTATGAACGGATCCTACACAAAATTAATAGACAAAACTTGTCTATATTATTCAATGAAACCTGCATTAATATATATATATATATATATATATATATATATTAAAAAAGGATTAATTCAAAGATGTTGAATGGCCATTTCGATATGTAGATCCCCACGGGGGACGACACATCACCTCAGGAACAGAAAAAACCTTTCAGAAACTGGAGAAAAATTAGTCTACTTTTCCTCTTTAAATAGATTGCAAAGAAATTAAAAAATAAATAATAAAATAAAATAAAATAAAAATAAAAATAAAGGGAAAGAAAAAGAAAAAGAAAACGAAAAAGAAAAAGAAAAAGATAGAATAAAATCAAATAAATAAGAAAAGAAAAAAAAATTGACATCGTCTGGGTTCGCAAAAAAAAGGGAGAATGTAACTAAAAATTAACAGACTGCCGTGTTAAATCGACGTAAGTTTAAGCAACACGGAAAAAAAGGTGGTAAGAGAGATAAAAGAAGGAAGGGAGGGAAAAAGAAAGAAACTAAAGAAAAAAATTTTTTAAATGTTACAGACGCTGGACAAATTCAAAAACCTAATTTCCCCAAAACGTTGAAGTATTAGAAATATTAGAAATATTAGAAATATTAGAAATATAATTAGAAATTATATATATATATATATATATATATATATATATAATTGTTTCACCCCAAGCAAGGCATTCCACTGCCACTATTGCGCTTGGGGCTACATAAGGGAAGATAAATAGAAAGAGTGGTTAGATATAGGAAATGTCAGAAGGTGAGGTGATAGGTAGTTGGGAGGATGGGAAGTGTTTGAAAGAATGGAAGCGAGTTATTCTGTTCGGAAGTGTCTATTGACCTTACATTTAAACTCCTGGAGATTGTAGCCGTCGGGGAAGCAGTCATGTGGAAGGGAATTTCAGAGTCGGGAAGTACGAGAAAAGAAACTGTTGGAGTAGAAGTTGCGGTTGCATTTTATCGGTTTCACTGTAAAAAGTTGGGATTTAGTTGCTAATCTAGTATCTCGTTATATATATATAATAATCAAATGTGTATTTTTTATTAAAATTAATATAGTTTACATTAACTTTCTGTTTCGAGATTTTTGCCTTGTCATCAAGCAATGTCAGCTAATTGTTGTGAAAAAGACTTTCATTTGAATGTGAGAAAAAATTGCGTTTATTACTTATGGATGTGGGAAAACAGAAAAAGTTATGCGAGTGTTCAATTTAAGTAATCAAAATAGAGACCCACTTCAAATTTGAAAAAATGTCTATATCTTTGGGTGAATGCACGATTGCTTCGTTGAATGTAAACGGCAAAAGTATCAGTCTATCAAAACCCTTGACATAAATAGTGGCCAGTGAAAAGCTGAAGGTTTTGAAAAATCATAACTTGCTTCTTTTTAATGTGCATACTTTAGTTTATATATATATATATATATATATATATATATATATAAATTGAAAACTATGACGTCATATCCAAATATCTTTCCATCACAATTTATATTGTGAAAATCATAAAACTATTTTAAACGGTATAGCTACTTTAAGGGACATTTTGAAACTCTTAATAGGTTCATGTTTAATTGTTTATATATATATATATATATATATATACATATATATATATATACACACACAATTATAAGGTACGTATGGATGGAATAATATTCCGTATCCAAAGAAACACTATTCTTAAAAAAGTGTACAATACAATGTCGTGCTAATAATATTTATTCAGAAATTATAACATGAATATATTATAATATCACAACAAAAGTAGCTATTTTGTTTCGACTCTTATTGTGTTTTATCAAGTGAAATATAATATATATATATATATATATGGATAGATAGGTAAAGTGAAAATGAAACCTACATAAGGCGAGAACTCTCGAACGGCAAGCTAAGCAAAGGTGATGTCTCGCTAAATTACTCTATATAAAAATAACTGGAATCCACTCCGCTATTAGTCCTAATAACAATTATATATATATATATATATATATATATATACACACTACCGGTCACATTTATTAGGCCACTCCAGTGTTTTAAAAAGTTATGTAATTCATACTATTTTTTAGTATTTATTGCCAAATGATTAATTGTAAATGAAAATAGAAGGGTTCTTTTGATAATACTGCACAATAGCATGTGCATCAAATGAATTTATAAATATTTAATAATTACCTATACTGCAGTTTTATCAATAAAAGAATGAAGAAAGTTTAGGGTGATTCGGACGAGTTCATATTTGCTTCATTGCCTGGTAAAATCTTACAAAATAATAATAACAAAAGAACCATTCTATTTTCATTTAGCAAGAATACTAAAAATATTACTAAATATATAATTTCTTTAAAAAAACTGGGGTTTCCTAATAATTATGACCGCTAATACACACACATACACACACACACACACACACACACACACACACACACATATATATATATATATATATATATATATATGTATATATATATCCGTGTGTGTGATATAGGTAAATTTAAAAATTATATTGGTAAAAAGACAATATAATTAGAGAAAAAGGAAAAATTAACATGGACGACGTGCTTTGTCTTCTGATGCACTTTATCAATGAAAAATTAATTATTAGATTTTCCTACGAGTATTTATAAATAAATGTAAAATTTTAGCTTTTAAAATATTTAATTTGAGAAACGCTCATATATATTGCTCAGTCTAACTCATAGGTTTCGGACAATTATGGCGGATTCTTGATGACATGATTTAATTTAGCTGAGGTGATTTCGCAAGAAAGGGCGAGAGAAGGATGTGAACACAGGAGCAAAGTGAGTAGCGAAGGTAGAGAGGAAGGAAAAGAACAAGATACACGGGTTGATGTAGAAAGAGCAAGAGTTAAGTGGATAAGAGATGGGAATTGACTTTGCATTTAGATTCCTGGAAGTTGTATCCGTCAGCTGCCGAAGTACAACTGTCTCCTGCATTTTGTTGAACTAATTTTTAAAGGGTGAGACGAACATCATTCCATGCACGGTCGGATAGTTGATTTGTATATGTGCAAAATGGTTTCAGGCGGAAAAAACATTCTGGCCCGACACAGTGACACAACCTTTCTAGCAGTGGATTTAGCTATTGATTCAATGTAATGATTCAACTTGAGGTCAGAAGACAGGGTAGGGCCAAGGAGGCGCTGTGTATTGCTTTCAGGGAGACTTGATTGGTCCATGCTTATGGATGGCAGAAGTGGTTGTCTGTGATGTTTTGTTTTGGAAGCATTAAAATTCACTTCTTACCCCAGTCCACCACTGAGTGGGTGTCCTTCTCAAGATCAGCAGCGAGATTGAGCTTGTCCGCTTCGCTATATATATATATATATATATATATATATATATATATATAAGAGGACAGAGTAAAAATCTATACCAACAAATAAACAGAAATAGACAACACAATTCTAACAAAAATAAAATACTCATGCCCAAAAGAAACACAGCATTTCTTATCAGAATTATGAGAATCCAAATGTAAGGAAAAAAAAGAAAAATCCCGGAAAATTCTGGAAAAGAAGATAACATGGTTGAAAGCAGGAAGAATCGGACAATAAAAACAAAAGACAAGCCAAACAGGGCATTATAAAGAAAATAAGCCCTGGACGAAACACATACCCAGGAAACCCATATGAGAAACAAAATAGACGTAAACATTTCAGACCGCATTATTGTAACACACAAACACATTCAACCATCAGGTACACTCACACAAGATCACACCAAACCACATAATAACAAATCCACACAATAAACAATTATTTCATAACAATAATTATAATATTCACATACCTTCACATCCACCCATACCAGGCCAAGCATCAACGAACACACATAAAGGGCAGCTATGTCATAACACAAACAGACAAAACTACAAAACATTTCCCAAAACACAGAATGTACAGCACTACAACTACTACTACAAATCCCTGTACGGAAATACACTCACCCACCAAAGACCACCCAGACATACAAACACCACATTCTTCAACTCAAACATCTACCACCGCGAAATTTCTAAACATATGAATAGAGATACCTCAACAATTAATAAACATTTTTTAGACTATCCGATCAGAAAGAAAAGACCAATTTAAGAAAAACAAAGAAATAAACCTTCTAAAATTAGGTCTAAAATTCTGTCCAACCCCCAAAAGACCTAAAAAAGTTCTTAAACCATTCGAACGGAAATTTAGGCTTCTTGAAACATTACACAACAACAACAACACTACCGATAACTCAATAGTAAAAAATAAATCTAAATATTGCCCTAACAAAAACAACAATTCAAATGAAATAAACATATTCTTTGAAAAACTCTGGGATTCAGGCTTTCAAAACAAACACTACACCCTTAGCAATCTCACCCACAAGCAAATACTAGCGCTAAAAACATCCGTATGAACAATGATATAATAATAAAGGAAGCAGTCAAAGTCGGTGCTGTAGTCATTATCAATAAAACCTATTAGAAAATAAATATTCAAGATACGCTAGGAGACGAAAATAACTAAAAATATCAACCAGAATATAGATGAAAACATCACATCAAAAATAAAAAAAAACTCTGTCTTACACACAGTAGAATAGTAACGAAAAAGAAAAAGATTTTCTTACAGACTTTACTTCAAAAAATAGTAATTTTTACGGACTTCCAAAGATACACAAATCAAATACAATTAAAGCAGCTATCAATGAACAAAAATCGGAATATATTTACATCTCAAACCCCAGTGACCTTAAATTTAGACCAATTGTAGCAGGACCAGCCTGCCTTACAAGTAGACTGAACAATTTAATTGATAAAATATTACAACCATACACCAAAAAATTAAAAAAGTTACATCAGAAACAACATACATTTTTTAAGATTCGTGCCACAAAAAGTAAACCCAGATACACATATGATATTTGACGTAAACAGCCTGTACATCAACATATCTCATGAACTAGGAAAACAAGCCATTACATTTTGGATAGAAAAACATCCAGAAATACTCCCTACACGCTTCACAAAATAATTTATTTTACAAAGTATAGATCTAATTTTACACAACAATTGCTTCCAGTTTAACAACAAAAATTATATACAAACAACAGGTACCGCGATGGGAACAAAAATGGCACCAACATATGCAACACTCACCCGAGCATATCCAGAAGAAAAACTATACAACCGAATAGGACATTAAATATGGGGAAAACATAAAAACAAAGTTCCCGAAATCATGGAAGAGATTTCCTAGATGAATGTTTTATCTTTTGGAAATCAACATGCGGAGACGTAAATAAACTGCACAATATATTACAACACCCACACCCCAAAATCAAGTTCACGCTAAAATATAGTTATAAAGAATTACCGTTCCTAGACATACTCATAAAAAACGAAAACAATCACATCATCACAGACATTTACCACAAACCCAGAGACACCCAACAATACCTTCACTTCAAGAGTCACCATCCAAAAAGTTGTTTAAAATCCATTCCCTATTCACTAGCACGATGAATTTGCAGAATAGTAGCTGACAAAACCCTCCGTAAAATACACTAGAAGAACTACGAAAAACATTACAAATAAGAGGATACCTTATCTGACTAATAGACAAGGGTAGTGATGGTAAATTCAAAGTTATACCTATTTATCAAAAAACAAATTTCAAAATATTAATAATGCAGAATGATAGATTCATAAAAAATACAAGCCTTCGTTCAACAAAACGACATGAAAAACACGCACACCGAAAAACATACAGACACACACATACATATACATACATGCATACACACACATACGCACACACATGCATATACACAAACCAAATTCAGCAGATAACCCGAAACCATAAAAAAGAACCATGTGATCCATAAAAACAATTCTAAAGCATGAAGACAAAATGAAAAAACGCTCGCACTCACAAAGAGACACAGACAGACAGACAGACAGACAGACACACAGACAGACAGATAGAGAGAGACACACACACACATTCACACACACCACATTCAAAAAACCCTCAAAGCAATAAAAACAACCAACTGACCGATTAAAATGATTATACCTAAGCAAAGGCGACTAGAAGATAATTTTAACGTACAAAAAAGTAACCCCAGTCCAAAATCATTTCAAATTGAGGTAAGCATTTGATTCATTCATCTGTTTATTTATCTGTTTATGAATTTATACACGTGCTGATGTGAGAAACCACACACTATTCAACATGCCAACATTTAATTTATTTTATTTTATTTTATTTTATTTTACTGATTTTATTTATTTTCTTATTATTTCTACTTAATTATTTATAAAACAACAACATGGCCATCAGTACCAAAAGGAACTCGATACGTAAAGTCACAAATTTATTCGCCTGAATAGAGTCAATCTTAGACTCGAAACACGTGTAACGTCACAAATACCATTATGGACACTTAATGTATCATAACATGTATAATAACATCAACAATAAATGTACATTTTAAAGAAAGCTTTCACGGCCTCTCAAACTTTTTATTCTATACCAAGTTCTTTCGATGGAACAGGCCTATTCCTTTTTCCAATATATATATATATATATATATATATATATATATATATATATATATATCATTGTTTATTTGAGAAGCTTTCTCTCGCAGATTAGACACTGCGTTTATCTTTTTATATTATTTTTGTTGTATTCATATAAGTGTCATTTTTTGTTTCTGGACATAAAATGTGTAAAAGTTTTACGGACTATTTTTTATGCTTTAACACTTGCGGCTTTTCGTATAATTTTGACAGTTTATACATGCTTTTTAAGAAGACTGACGCTATTTGTCTCTGACGATAGCTTAATTTAAGAATCGTTGAAATACACAAGTAAACTCACCAAACACCGTCTAGAACGTGCTCGAATTAAATATAACTATAATCGCTTCATTCACATATACCAGTCAGTTAAGTGCCATACATGATACACGCTATGGGCAATCACGTGTCGAAATAGAATATTATCTCACAGTCACACATCTTTCACTGACGGATGTGCGTTGTGGTGCAGTGGATGTCGGCTTGGAAAGAGAAATCGGTGAGCCGAGTTCGAATACCAGTTGAGTACCCTGCATTCACTTAAGCACTGGTACCCTTGGGAAAAGTATTAATCCGTCACTTCCATCCAGTTATGGGTTAAATATCGGGATTGGTCCTGGAGGCAACCCATCTAGTGTTGGTGTCACAATAAAACGCCATTGGTAGCTCTGGCGAAGCATCAAGTATTCAGCTATTTCTCAAGGTTAGAAATTCGCTATAAACTGCACCAGGGTTCAAAATGCACAGCGAATACTGAAGGGGTGTAGCGAGTTTTATCTCGGCCAAGGCTGCAGGATGACAACGTTCACCAGTAGGTTGCCATTGCTTTCTGCGGCAGACTGGTCGCAACCAAGGCCGTAGAACCCAATCTGTCCTATTTATTTAACCAATAACTGGAGGGAAGAGATGGATTATTACCTTTCTGGATGGTATTTGTGCGTAAGTGAATCCAAAGAATTCAACTGGAATTCGAACTCGGCACCCCGATTTGTCGTTTCGAGTCGATATCCACTGCAGCACAACGTACATAAAAGACTAAAAGCAAAGTAAGCATTTGTAATGAAAAAAGAAGCCAACAATCAATACCATCAACTATGAACATGATCACAATGCATTGACCGTGTTTAAAGAAAAGTTCATTGCCATTCAGCTAAAAAATAAAATTATAATGTCTAAAAAATATGCAAAAGCACTCGAACATACAAAATATTCGGACAATATTTTATGTCCCAAAAACATCCTGAAGACCACAATGATATTTAAATAAAAAGCTAATACTCAGTACCTTGTTATTAGTAGCCTTTAATGAAACACACACGCGCCCACACACACACATACACACACACAGTTTATATATATATATATATATATATATATATATATATAATGAAAGAGCGATAGAATGTGAATGGGGATATGGGTGTAATCTACACAGAAATCAATATTTTCCTTCAAATACTTAAATATATTCGAAGAAACACTTAAGATACACAAATACCTCTGTACGCAGGGACGAACAAGCCTACTTATTTAAATGTATAAAACAAGAGACTTAAAAATACACAAATTCAGATTTTCTGCCATTGCGCACAATTACTGCGCAGACTTTCCTGTTTCGGCGCCATTTTAAAGGCTTCTGGTTTCTTTTCTCTACGGAAATATTTCAGTGATTTTTATTTATTTATTTATTTTAGAGTGATGTCAAAGTAATTTGTCATTTAATGCATTTTGAGAAATGAGAAAACGTAAAGAAAAAGAAAGCAACTAAAATATTTTTGACGTATGGGTAGGATACTGCATCTGGTTTCTTGGGCGGTTTTCCCTAATGCTCGTACGACTTCTGAAATATAATGACTCCATTCTTGCATTCGTTATTCTTTTTATCCTCTTACTTTGATTTGTTTTTAGAATCATTTGAACTTAATTTACTTGTCTTCTTTCTTTCTAATTTTCTATCTGTCCTTCTTTCTTTCTTTTCCCCTTCTTTTTATCTCATAAAACGAATCAGTTTTTCCAAATTTTATATCGGTTTCTTTAATTCTATTTTCCTTTCATTGTTTGTTTGTTTGTTGTTCATTTGTTTGTTGTTTGTTTGTTTGTTTGTTTGTTTCTTTCTTTCTTTCTTTCTTTCCACATGTTCGTTTTCATAACACCAACCAGTTTTACATACTTTTATATAATTTCCTTTCTTTCTTTCTTTCTTTCTTTCTTTCTTTCTTTATTTATTTATTTATTTATTTCTATACTTTTCCCTCTTTCTTCTCACCTCTCTATGTATTATATATATACACTACCGGCAAAGGAAGAGATCGATTATTACCTTTCTGAATGGTATTTGTGCGTAAGTGAATGCAAAGAATTCAACTGGAATTCGAACTCGGCACCCCGATTTGTCGTTTCGAGTCGATATCCACTGCGGCACAACGTACATAAAATACTAAAAGCAAAGTAATCATTTGTAATGAAAAAAAGAAACCAACAATCAATACCATCAACTATGAACATGACCACAATGCATTGACCGTGTTTAAAGAAAAGTTCATTGCCATTCAGCTAAAAAAAGAATTTTATAATGTCTAAAAAATAAAAATTTCTTTCTTTCTTTCTTTCTTTCTTTCTTTACTTTTCGCTCTTTCTTCTCTCCTCTCTATGTATTATATATATACACGACCGGCAATAATTATTAGGCCACCCCAGTTTTTTAAAAAATGTGATGTATTTCATAGACCGTAGTATATCCCCGGAATCGCTAAAATAAGCATGATACTAAGTACGTGACCCGCAGTTTCAACATTCTTTTAATCTCACTTTATCGTGCTGCCCCTAATGATAACCAACACCGGTTTGTAACATTTAATAATAACTACAGAAGATAGCTGAAGAGTGTGACAAAAAAAAAAAGGACTAAAAATAATAGATTTGTTTATGGAACTTGTGTTAAAGTAGCTGGAAGCTAAAAGCCGGGATTGAAACGTTTCGGCATCTTAGAGGCTGGCATTTCATCTTTGGATGTGTGTTGTGGTGCAGTAAATATCGAGACGAGAAATCGGAGAGCCGAGTTCGAATTCCAGTCGTATTCGTTGCATTCACTTATGAGCAAATAACCTTGGGAAACGTATCGATTTACCGATTCTCCCGCCAGCTATGGATTAAATATCTAGACAGTTTTGGTTATACAGACATTGTTGGCAATCAGTCTACCGCAGAAAATAATGATAACCTATTGCGGAAAAATCTTCTGTACAGTCAGTCATGTCTTTCAAGTCCTGGATAATGTATGGCCCTTAACTGGGTGATCTTTTAGATTATTCACCGTTTTGACTTCCGGTTATCCCTTAGTATATCACCGGAACCGCTGAAAAAAGCATGATACTATGTACGTGGCCCACAGTTACATTATTCTTTTAATCTCACTTTATCGTGCCCCTAATGCTAACCATAACCGATTTGTAACTTTTAATAACTTTTCTCACCACATTTTTCTATTTTATTTATATGTTCCTATTTGAGCATTTGTTTAAAGTATCCATATGTGATCCGTTTGTATCAACAACATAAGAAACGCAGATGATACAGTGCTGATTGCAGACACGGAAAAGGAAACTACATTACCTCCAACAGAAGATAGCTGAAGAGACTGACACAAAAGGACTACAAATAAACTGCAAGAAAATCGAATGCTGACAGTGCTGATTGCAGACACGGAAAAGGAAACTACATTACCTCCTACAGAAGATAGCTGAAGAGACACACAAAAGGACTACAAATAAACAGCAAGAAAATCGAATGCATAGTGAACAGCAAAAAAGAGCAGGCCAAAATGCCAAATACACGTGGGGGATACTAAAATCAAGCAGGTACAAAAATTTAAATACATGAAAAGTGTTCTAACAGAAGACAGAAAGAGCGACACAAAGATGTGCGTTGTGGTATAATTGTTTCCGTCTAGGAATGTAAAATTAGAGAGCTATGTAAGATTTCGAATTCCAGTTGGGGTCGTTATATTTACTTACAGTCTGATACCCTTGGAAAAATTATGAGTCCACTTCTTCTACCCAGGCTAAAACTTAATTAGTAGGATTTAAACCAGTAAATCATAATTATCTCCATAACATTTTTGCTGTTTATTTTGTAAAATACTCTACAAAAGGTTCATAATCCGTAAAAAAGGATTAAAGAATCATTCAATAGCTTTCCCAATTAGCCTGGACGAGAGAAGATCAGCTGCTCTGTCAGAAGCGTATCTAAACTTATTTATAAATGGAACTTTGTCTCTGTGTGTGTGTGTGTGTGTGTGTGTGTGTGTCTATGTATGTGTGAGTTCGTTACCTATAGACTCCGAAACGGAAGAACCGATTTTCTTGAAAATTTACGCAGTTGTACTATAAATTTCTGCGTGTGTTCTTAACTAGGTTTTGTGTTGGGGTACCCCCGATAAATATCGAAAATTGATAATCGAAAAAATCGGGTTATAGAAGTAGTGGTCCGATTTTAATCAAATTTCATACACGCATAGACAAAGACATAAAAAACGATATTCAGAAGTTTCAAGATTGCAGTTCTTACAATAGTGCAGAAAATCGATAATATATATATATATATATATATATATATATATATATATGTGTGTGTAAAAGGCAAGATGTTAGTGTGTGTGTGTCTGTTTATCAATCTGCATTTTTTTCAGACCTTTTATTTTAGTTTTTGCTTCGGGTTTGGCTATAAGTAGGTATAATTGTAGTTCTTAGTCTCAGCCATGATACCATTTACTCAGAGGACTTATTTAGCCTTCAAAACTCAGTGTACGACGAAAAAAACATATTTGATATCGATACCAGGAAATCAAAATTTGACTTACATCCATTCATCTTTCTTTCAGTCTACGGTTTCGCTTTAACTGGAAACATCTGTTGCTTTTTAGTCTTTCGTGCCAACGTCCAAAGCGTCAGCGCTCCAGGACCATGGATTAGTTTTAAAGCTTTCATCGCCCTGTTCACACTCCACCCACATCTATTGTACAGGTGTAGAGGCTCATCCCTTGTTCCCTGTTTAGGATGTGGTTTCCAGCTTTCTCTTTTCTAATCTTTTGACTTTTCTTTTTCTTATTTTTTATTTTTATTTTTAATTGAAGCAGATAACTAAACTATCGCCCGGTTCACACTCTACCCACGTCTATTGTACAGGTGTAGAGGCTTATCCCTTGTTCCCTGTTTAGGATGTGTTTTCCGGCCTTCTCTTTTCCAATCTTTTCACTTTTCCTTTTCTTATTTTTTATTTTTTTCAATTGGAGTAGATAGACTAAACTATCGCCCTGTTCACACTCCACCCACGTCTATTGTACAGGTGTAGAGGCTCATCTCTTGTTCCCTGTTTAGGATGTGGTTTCCGGCTTTCTCTTTTCCAAATCTTTTCACTCTTGCGTAGCCCCCTGCACATCAGTGGCGTTACCGCCTTGCTCGGGGTGATATGATTAAAAAAAAAAAAAGAAAAAAAAAAAAGAGCAACGCCGGGCTATACTGCTAGCTTGATATAGTTTTTTTATAATCATATTACCTCAAGCAAGGCAGTTTACTGCGCAGGGGTTTAAATAGGAGTAAAGTTATGAGAAAGAAGGAAAACGTTATAGGTTATGTCAAGCAGTGAGTAAAAGAAGGATGAGAATACTGATGAGAGTGGAGTGGACGGAGAAAGGATCAGGAGATAGAGGATGCAAGTTAGTGAGAATAGAAGATGACTATTGACTTTACATTTAAATTCTTGGAGATTATAGCTCTCGGGAAAGCAAGTAAATGGAAGGGAATTATAGGGTGTGTCAGAAAGTGGGTAAGAGAAGGATGAGAGTGGAGTGGACGAAGAATGGAGCATGAGAGATAGGATTAAGTTAGTGAGTTAGGAGATGACTATTGACTTTACATTTAAATTCTTGGAGATTGTAGCTGTCGGGTAAGCAAGTAAACGGAAAGGAATTCCACAGGCGGGAAGTGCGAGAAAAGAAACTTATGGAGTCGAATCTGTGTTTACATTTTATTGATTTCACAGTAAAAAGGGTTGGACCTAGTTGCTTATATTTTGTAAATTCATATATATATAGCTGCTACCAGTAAGCAAAGTTCAACGGAGAAGAAACCGTGAAAGGATTTGTAGAAGTGACACAGGGAAGACACTTTGTACCGGTGAGAAAGTGCCTGTATCTGAGCTGCCAAGTCTGGATCGATCACATTAGAGATTCTCCTTTGGATTTTTGCATATAACTTATTCTTGAAACTTACCTGCATAGGTCATCTCTTAGGTTTCATTCTACATGAACAACTTTCTAAACCACCTCCATTGTTTCGGATTATCAACTCTTGTGTTTTTAGCATAATTACTCTGTGCAATTCTTTCCATTTCTCGTCATGCTCCTTGTAGATTTTCTTTCTGTTTTACTACGACATTTTTCTTTAGGCGAATTTTGACAGTCGTTTCTCTACAGTCTCTAACTAATTCTGATAAGGTTTTTAATTTTGATGTTACAGACACTTTACCCCTATCAAACAACTTCCATCCTCTTTTCGATGTGGTTAAAGACTGGCTGCATCCCTCTTAGTTTGTAAGCACATGTTCATGGTTATCATCTTCCACGTCTTTCTTGCTAGGTCCTCCTCGGTGCATTTAACGATGTTGGCTCAATATCTCACAACCCTGACTACGAAAATGAAACCAAATGTACACTATTCAACTTTGATCTACAAAGCTTTTTACACGCCGAACACCCACCTCATATATCTGTGACTTCACCTTGGAATTATTAATCTATATCACTAAAACTCCTATACATATTTTTAGTTTGAGTTTTGTTTAACGGCATATCAACCTATATCAATGGTTATTTGATGCCAAAATGGTGTTTTTTTTGTTTTGTTTTTTTTGTAATTCTTTAATGTTCAGTTATAGTGGAAAGGTTAATTTAAATTTTGATGAAACGTTTTTTTTTAATAATGTTTTTATTTTAGAAAACTGAAGATGTCTTCTAGCTTTGTATAAAAATGTATTGCTGGTTATAATTTTCTGATATAAATGTATTATTGCAATACATTTTTTCCTTAAAAAATGTATTGTTGATATTTCTCCTTAAAAATGTATATTCTTCCATAAGAGTTTATTTTCATGTATATATTTCTATGAAAGTAAATTTTTATACTTTAATAGTGGTTTGACTCCACTTTTGGGGTTAGCTGTTTTCTTGGACCCTAACAGGTGCTACCACTCCGGGTCAAAGTGAACCTGGGAACAACAGCAATTAAGAAGTGGTTCAAAGCTCCTCACAACCTTCCAATCAGAGTCCTTACTGTCGGATGCAGATTACCCTCATACATAGGACCACCTATAGGCATTTATCACCTCCACTCTATAAGGCGGATGGCCGTGGTGAATGCGACTCAGTGTCATTCAAAGTGGGGTTTCCGAGCACGTAATATCAGCCCCAAAAATTGCCGTAGACCCAGCCTAAGGCCGGTTTGAATTTTTGTTCATTTACCCTCGACAAGACTCTACCCTTCGGCGGAACTTCGTCTGGGTTTCTCTCTGCCTGAAGCAGTGTTTCCGATAAAATAATGAATAAAAGTCCTTCACTACAACTGCCATATATCTATGACCACTACACACTAGGAATTTCATAGATTGCCCACTTTTCTCCTTCTATTTATTTCCAGCACAGCGCTCTTATCAATCCAAAATATATCCTATCATACTCGAAGCGTATTATTATTATCACTGCAATCATTATTAATATATTACCATTTCTGATAAATTCACCTATGCATTTAATTTTTTTATATTTGTTTGCATAAAATCTATATCGTCATCATTAGAAGCATCATCATCATCATCATCATCATCTTTTATTTCTACTATGGTCACACTACCTACCAAATCAGTTTGAAGACCTAAGGCAGGTAAAAGTGCGTTGTTTTTGCTACATTTCATGATTTGTTTTTCTGACTCCTATAACATTTTTTCCGTCTAAATCTATCCTGCACATTTATAAATCTACCATCCGCCCGTGCATTGAATACTGCTGCCATATCTGATCGGGTGCCCCTGCTGTTCTCCTCGGGCTTCTCGATAAGGTTCAGAGGAGGGTCTGTAATGTGATAGATACCGACTTGGCAGACCGCCTAAAGTCTCTCTCCCACCGGCGCGACGTGGCTTCCCTGTGTCTCTTCTATAAATATTTTCACGGCTTCTGCTCAGATGAACTTAGATCACTTGTGTCCCCTAAATACGAATTTGAACGAGATACTAGATTAGCAACTAGATCCCACCCTTTTACAGTGAAACCGATAAAATGCAGCCGTAACTTCTACTCCAACAGTTTCTTTCCTCGCACTTCCCGACTGTGGAATTCTCTTCCACACGATTGCTTCCCCGACGGCTACAATCTCCAGGAGTTTAAATGTTTGGTCTATAGACACCTCCTAACACACTAACCTGCTCCCATTCTATCATTCTTCCCATCTGCCCAACCCTCATCCTCGCTATCCTTACTCATCTGTCACCTTCCTCCTGACATTCCCTATGTCTAACCACTCCTTCTCTTTACCTTCCCCTATTAGCCCCATGCGCAATAGTGGCAGTGGAATGCCTTGCTTGGGCTGAGATGATTAAAAAAAAAAACATCACTAGAGTTACATGGACAAAATCATCATATAGCTTTCCTTATGAAGACAATTTTTTAAACTGGGATTCCCAGGCCTTTTCCCGGTGTTTTGTTGTTTTCCTTTTTCATTATATTATTATTATTATTATTATTAATATTATTATTATTATTTGCATATTTAAACCAACCGTTTGGGGAGAATTGCTGAAGGATGAATGAGAAAAACAACAAAAACAAAAACAAAAGAGTGTTAACATCTTTTCTAACGTGTTTGCCCATTATCCATTGTAAATATTGTCCCACTCTGTTGATATAATTTTGTATTTATTTGGCAAATGTAAAGAACACCGTGAGGTTAGACCGTGTTTGGTTACCTAATATAAGTCACAGAACCTGAAATTTGGATCCACATTATTATGTGTGATATTTGCCTGAAAGTTCCTAGTAAAAATTTAGAGCTTTCTGTTTCAGCCTTTAATCGAGATGATTGTAACCTTCGACGAGTATTACTTTGTCAACATTGGCTTTATTGGTACGTTCTGGGTATTAGCCATGCAGAGATTTGTCTTGCCAATGTTGTTTCATCTGTTCAAGAACTTTATCCTAGGCTTTTTTCAGATTCAACAGTTGGTTCTTAGGTTCAGTTTTCGTTCTCTACAGAATCTACTAAATATAAATCTCATATTTAAAACATTCTTTCATAGTTTAATATTTTTTCTGTTGTTTGACTAATTTTACCATCCAGTCTCTTTATTTCCAGTATGTTAATAAACCAAAAGTTGTTCTCTCGTATTAAAATCCTAACTGAATAAGACCTTTTCCAACTTCTTCACGTGGTATGTACAGACGGTCTGCATCAGCCTTTAGATGATGCTTCTGCGTAGAAAGATACATTCTTGTCTTTAAATACATTCGTACGACGTCATTTAGATTCCAGTTCAATATGTTGAAACTATAGTAAAGCATTGGAATTTTAAAGCTATTAATGGCCGTTATACTGTCTGGAGAATTCAATTCGGTTTTTAATATCAATTGTACTATTCTATGGTACAATTTTCACAATATTTCTTTCATTTTTTTTTTTTTGCTGATTCACTTCACCCTCTTTTACCCCGAGGACTTATAAGCTTCTTCTCTTCATATTTGATTGTTACGCTTGAGACTAAACAAGTAGAGGAAGTTTGTTGTATACAAAAAATTGTGGCTTTAGCACATTTATCTGAACCGAATTCCATTCCAGTGTCGTCACTTAACAATTTTGCTGTTTTTAGGAGATATTAGAGTTCACTGTCATTCCTAGCACAGAACTTTAAATAATGCATATAAAATATATGGCTTCTTTTCTTTTGAAATATCTTATAGCAACATCCCGTCCTGTAAGATAGTTAATAATTTTAGAAATATACAAAACATTTAGTGTAACAAAGTCACCATGAAATATTTCGTTATTGATGGTCATTCCACCAGATTAATAAGTTTTGTTTATATGTTTTGAGGTGAAGTATTTTATTATTTTTTATTATTACTAGCAGTATAGCCCGGTGTTGCTCGGGTGTAATGAAAGCTTTAAAACTAATCCATGGTCCTGGAGCTCAGACTCTTTGGACGTTGGCACGAAAGACTAAAAAGCAATATTTGTTTCCAGGTAAACGAAACCGTAGACTGAAAGAAAAATGAATGGATGTAAGTCAAATTTTGATTTCCTGGTATCGATATAAAATAAGTTTTTTTCGTCATAAACCGAATTTTGAAGGCTAAATAAGTTCTCAGAGTAAATGGTATCATGGCTGAGACTTAGAACTACAATTATACCTACTTATAGCTGAACCCGAAGCAAAAACTAAAATAAAAGGGCTGAAAAACTGATTTTGATCAGACCCGGTAGGATATCAGGGTATCGATTTCCAGTATCGGAGTCAAATAAGTCATCCAAGAATAAACTAACCCAAGTAAGTCCAGGAAAACGTATCGTACCCATCGGGAGTAATATTGGAGAAAATGAGCCATATTGATGGCTGAATATTAGTTTTTGATAAGATTCGATAGAATATCGGGGGTATTGATTTCCGATATCGGGGATATTCTCGATTTTCTGCACTATTGCAAGAACTGCAACCTTGAAACTTCTGAATATCGTTTCTTATGCCTTTGTCTTTGAGTGTATCAAATTTGATTAAAATCGGACTACTGGTTGTATAAACCGATTTATTCGATTATCAATTTTCGACATTTATCGGCGGTACCTCGACACAAAACCAAGCTAAAAGCACTCGCAGACGCTTATAGTACAACTGTATAAATTTTCAAGAAAATCGGTTCAGACACAAAACCTAGCTAAGAACATTTGCAGACGCTTATATTACAATTGTATAAATTTTCAAGAAAATCGGTTCAGCCGTTTCGGATTCTATAGGTAACGGACACACACACACAGACAAAGTTACATTTATAAATAACTTTAGATTAGATAATCATAATTTGAGTTCTCCTATGGGTACACTACCTACTAAGTCTGCGGAAAAAGAAAATGCAAATCGTGGGATGTTGTTATATCGACATTTCAGTTGCTTTTTATCACCAATAACATAACTAGCGTTACATAGATACATTATTCTTACAGTGTCGGCTGTGCTTATCAAGACAATTTTTCGTACATCTCTTTAGCTAGAATTTCTAGGGATTCTTTCTTTTTTTCCCCCATTTTTATCATTCCATACGCTTCTACTATCATAGGTACTCTTCTGTCTTTTGATTTCAACAACTTTTTTTATTTCAATTCCCATTTATTTTTTACTTTGACAGCTATCAGGATTCCTTGGTTGATATTTTACAATCCACTAGACAAGACATCAAGTTCTTTTTTCGATTTTTAACAATAATGTCTGACTTATTTGCTTCAATTTTCATGTCTGGGTAGATAGTGTAATCCCATAGAATGATGACATCTTCTATTTCTGTATCCGGTGATGGGTGATAATTATCTCAGTGTTTCTTTACAGATTTTCCAAAGTGTTTGCATATTGTCCAGCATGAATATTGCCCCATTCTATAGTTAAGATTTTTATATTCAGTTGGGGCAAATGCAGCACATCCTGAGATAGGATGGTCTATTGTTTGCTGGTATTTCTCAAAGAACCAGCACATTTTCTGTGTATTCTAGTGGCATCAAGTAAGTTTCACTCAAATATTTTCTTCTCATGAACCAAACTCCTCAAAATTATTTCCTCAATCATTACAATCCAATCTTCACCTCTTCAAGTCTTGACAATCAGTCAGTTACGTGTCATACGTGATACACGCTTAGGCGATCATGTCTCAAAAGAGACATGGCTGACTGGACAGAAGATTATCCCGCAGTCGGTTGCCATTGCTTTCTGCGGTAGACTGGTTGCCAGCCAAGACTAAAGAACCTAATCTGTCCTGTTATTTGCCTCATAGTTAAAAGTAGAAAAGATGTATTAGATTATAATGCAGTAATTAGTAGGGGGATCAGTTTATTACTTAATAACAATAGAAGACCGATCCCCCACTTTATGCCCAGTAAAAGCCTTAATCATGTCTCCAACTATTATATGCAGTCAGTCAATTAAGTGCCATACGTGATACACACTTAAGCGATCATGTCTCGAAAGAGACATGTCTGACTGGACAGAAGATTATCCCGCAGTTGGTTGCCATTGCTTTCTGCGGTAGACTAGTTGCCAGCCAAGGCTACAGAACCCAATCTGCCATGCTATTTAACTCATACCTAAAGGAGGAAGAAATGTATCATATTATTTAGTGAGGGCTCAGTTTTTTACTTCATAACAATAGAAAACCGATCCCCCAATTTATGCCCAGTAAAACGCTTAATCATGTCTCCAACTATTATATTTAGTCAGTCAGTTAAGTGCCATACGTGATACACACTTAAGCGATTATGTCTCGAAATAGACATGGCTGACTGTGTTTTATATCGCCGTACGACGACGAAATAACGAGAACACGCATATATAAAAATATAAGGTTATATTTTTATTCTTGACGACGAACCCGTGTGGAACAGAGAATGGAAGAGTGAGAGCGCACATAGAATGGGTCGACGGGAGTGTAGTTTTTGCCTGTGGTGTCTCTCTGCTTCCACTGGCCGTTCTCTGCTGGCGAATCCGTGTGTCGAGGTCTTTTTATAGTCTTCTAGAACCGGGACTTTCCTTCCGGTTTTGCCTCGCCCACGCAACGCCCACGTAATTCCAAGAGACACCTGTTCTGTTTGCCTCCGTAGTTATTTCCGCCGCTGTCGGAAATAAGGTCAAACGAGCCTGACTCATAACCCTGCGACATCCGCTCTAGGCCCCGACAGGATGTATTTCTCAAACCCCTGTCTTGTCGTTCGCCGACCCCTTCACCGACGGGAAACACCATCGATTGCATCAACCTTCCTCGGGTGGGGCCAGATTGTTATATTACAACTGGACAGAAGATTATCCCGCAGTAGGTTGACATTGCTTTCTGCGGTAGACTGGTTGCCAGCCAAGGCTATATAACCTAATATGTCCTGTTATTTAACCCATAACTGGAGGGATGATACGGAATAATACTTTTTCCATGAGTATTTGTGCGTAAGTGAACGCAAATAATTCGACTGGAATTCGAACCCAGCTGTCCGATTTTTCGTTCCGAGTCGATATTCACTGCACCACAATGCAGTCTAAAGTCAACTTTTATCTTTCCCTGCTATCCATACATACTGCCCTTTAATATAACTACTTAGCTTGAGTGGCTTACTGGCCTTGAACAGGGCGAACTATAACTGTAAAAATAAAACGGACATTGTGCGTGTAAGGACTTAAAATGTTGTTTGTGCAAAACGTGCGTTAGACGTATTTGCAAAAAGAAAGAAAAAGAAAAAAGAAAGAAGAAGGCAACAAAAGAAAAAGTGAGAGAAGAAGAAGAAACTAAAAAAAAATAAAAATAAAGAAGAAAATAAACGGTAGAAGCAAACGAAACATAAAAAAAGAGTTTGAGTTTTGTTTAACGGCATACGAAACTTTGTTGGTCATTTAATGCCAAAAATGTAGAGTTTTAAGTTTTTTTAATGTTAAGTTATAGTGAGAAGTTTGATTGAGTCAGATTTTGATGATAATTTTATTTCTCTTTTATTTTAGAAAACTGAAAATGCTTTCTAGTTTTGTATTCAAAAATGATTTACTTAGAATATTTCCTTCAAATATGTGTTATGGCAATAATTATGTGTTCCGAAATGTATTGTTGGTAATATATTTCCTTCAAAAATGTATATTTTTCCATAAAAATCTTTTTTATGTATATATTTCTATAAAAGTCTATTTTATACTTTCATGATGTTTTGATACGAGTTTAGGGATTAACTATTTTCCCATAGATGGGACCATAACAGGTGCTACCAACTCGTGTCATGGCTGACCTGGGAACAACAGCAATTAAGAGGTGGTTCCATGCTCCTCACATCCTTTCAATCAGAGGACTTGCTGCCTGACGCAGTTTACCGTCATGCCCAGGACCAGAAAAAGAAGAGAAATATCAAAAGAAGAGAAAGAAAATTAAACATGAAGATGAAGAGTATGAAGAAACCAAAAGAAGAAGAAAACTAATGAAGATGAAGAAGAAGAGGAAAACGATAAACGTAAGAAGAAAGAACGAAGTATAAGAAAAAAAGGAAGAAGTAGATGAATGTTATAAAGAATTTAAATAATCCCATAAAAAATACGAATATTTTTTCTTTAATCGTGTCACCCCAAACAAGGCATTCCACTGCTACTATAGCGCAGGGGGTTACATAGAACGATTGCATATAGGAAATATCAGAAGGAGGGTGATAGACGATTTAGGATGTACATAGGGAGAGAGTTGGAGAGAATGAGTGTGAGTTAGTGTGTTAGGAGGTGTCTATTGACCCTACATTTAAACTCCTGGAGGTTGTAGCCGTCGGGGAAGCAAAATTAGGAATTATATTAAGAAGAAGAAAACGAATGAAGAAGATGATGAAGAATATCAAGAAGTGAATATAAAGAAACCAACGAAGAAAACGAAGAATAATAATTGGAAGAAAATTACAAAAAAAAAAAAAAAATAACGTAGAAGAAGTAAAGTAGAATGGCTAAAAGAAAAATGTCTGTTTTTAAAAAAGGAAAGAATGATCCTTGAATAATGTTTAGAAGTAGAATATGTAGAAATATCAATAGAAAATTAGACAAAAAAGAATGAGAGGAACGAAAAAGGAAAAAGAATAAACAGGAATAATACGAACATTCATATGAAGAAAAATAAGATGAAGAATACTCGAGAGAATGAAAAGAATAATAATAAGTGTTGTATGACGAAGAAAAATGTCGAGAAACAACAGAGGAATTTAAAACACGTGAAAGCGTAGAAGTGAAGGAAAATGTTTGAAACAAAAAAGAAATCGAAGAAGAATATGATAAACTTTAAGAAGCAAAAAGAAACAACGAAGAAAGAATAATATAAATAAGGGTACGTGGAAAGAGAAGACGAAGAAAAAGATGTAGAATATTATGAAGAAGGAGTAGGAAGAGTAGGAGGAGGAGATGAATACATGTCAGAAAATTACAAGAAAGAAAATAAGATATTAGTCCAAACCAGAGACTTTCTTTAAAAAATAAAAAGCGTGCTGTCTACTCTGGGATTTTTAAGAGCAGACTGGCGATCTCATCAAACCAGAAGACGTGATTTGATTATCCGAACAAAAAAGTGAAGACCTGCCAGGCCATAAAGGTTTCTGTACCGGTGAACTCCAGGTAAAAGCCAAAAGAAAAAACTTTGGGAAAAAATACTTTTTGTGAATTGTAAAAATGGTTGAAAATGAAAGATAAAGCCAGTCCTTTTAGTAAATGATACATTTGAAACCCCACAATACATCTTCACGGCAAACTGAATATATTAGTCTTTCCATAACGAAATGAAACGGCCCAAACCATACAGTTCTGGTCGTCTGTGAGGTCAATTAGGTTGCTATATCTTTGTGGAGCTTTTTTTTTATTCAATCCGAAGCGATAACCACCAGGTTACTAGTATGAAGATATAAATGCTTAAATAAGAAATGTTCGTAATATTATTTGTGTCATAACGCATATCATCAAAATTTACGTGCCGTATCTAAGAATACCGGAGAGATGGTGGATCTCCACAACTTCCTATTCTCTGTAACTCTAAGTTACGTTTGTCCTTTATCCATTCTTGTCCTTCTCTGCCATCCTTTTTTTAGAATTACATTCCGTAAGTTATTCGCTAATTTCATCTATCCATTTTATCTGCAATACGTTCTATGAGCAAAGCATTTTCAAGCCTTCTTTCTTCATTTAAAAAAAATCGACTGTTTCCTTCCGATTTTTAAGTATGTGTATCATAAGAATATCCGCGATTTTTTTTAAACGTCCAATTTCTTACATGTTCAAACTATTGTATTATCAGAAGATTTTACACGAATCGTGTAAAAGCTTCTGTACAACAAATACGGAAGCTGATGATGGTTCGCCTGAAATAGGCCTACACTTCTGATTTACTATGAAATAACCTGTCTGCCTAAATTTACTATTGAGCTCTCTAGGGAAGAAAATTTTAAAAACAGTTTCCACTTCTGCTATATCCGTGATTCTTCAGAAATGAATTGAGTTCTTTCGGTGACTGGCGTGTGTATGCAGTGCTTATATACAACACGTTCAAATTTCCCTTCGAGTTTCGATCCCGGCCAGAAGCAAGTGGATGTGTCTAGCCACACTGATGAGCTGTGATACAGGGAAACAAGCTTGTATGTGGATGACTATACATATATATATATATATATATATATATATATATATATGTGTGTGTGTGTGTGTGTGTGTGTGTGCTATTGTCGTCATATTATCAGCGGGAAAAAGACAGTCGATTTTATAAGAGAAGTAGTCATTATTGTTTCTCAGGTTGGTATACAACAAGTATCATCTGTTGCTTTGTATCTCTTCTTCTGTTGAACAGAACTTTTTCAGTATTCGTTTACATGTAGAACAAATGATATTACCTAGCATTTTGTTATATAAGATGCTCCAATAACATTGACAGATTTTAAATGTAAATTAAGTTTAAGCCTCTAATGATCTTTTAAAATTTTTTCTCAAATTTAACAAATTTAGTCTTTGGCAATTTTAACCAAGGAAAGAGTCACAATCGACCAGCGTGATAAAGTTATCGAAGCGTATTACGAAAATGGACGTTCAAACAAGAGAAGTTTCCAGTTCGCATCATCTCTCGAAACAGTAATGTCAATTAGCCTCCACGATCGTACGACTTGACGCTTTTAGATTTCTACCTTTGGGTTCATCTCAAAAGGAATATCTCTGCCAACAAGCCAAGAAGCTAACAACAATTCAACAGATGGAAGATGAGATCGAGGAGTATCTATGCAGAGACGTCGTCAAACATTTTGGCAATCGAGTGAAAGTGTGCCCCTAAAGCCTTGGCGAATAATTAGACCATATTATTTTTCACACATAATTGCCATGACTCAAATGACATCATCCAATATTGAAATTAATCAAATTCCTCTAATAATACTGTTTTCCTTACTGCTAATTTCGATCTGTTTTAATGGAGGATTCCATATAACCTAGAAAGCAACGATGATGATCGTCTTGAGAGACAATAACACTGACACAGGTGTGATGTAGTGAGGTAGCCGGAAAGAGATCATGCACACGCAGGCATTGTCAAGGAGTCGTTAGCCAGTCTCTGCTTCTTTTTGTTTTTTGGTCGTTCGCTTAATTGACGACATCTATGGCCAAATTATATGACAGTCATCTTCGGCGGTTATTACTTTTCAAGTCGGTTGTCGACTGTGTTTTCTGCATTTGATAACAAACCCCACCCCCACCATACACGACCGGGTATTTTTGTCAATCATATCTTTGTCGGCTTTCGTCTATAATTTTGCTTTTGATGCTGTACCCCACCGCCACTATCCATGGCCGGAATATTTTTGTCAATCATATCTTTGTCGGCAATCGACTTTTAAGCTTTTGTTGTTACACGCCGCCGCCACTGTCTACGGTCGGGATATATTTGTCAAACATATCTTTACTGTTCAAGGTAATACATTACAGATTGTTTACTCTTAAATTTTCATATTTATCTAGGCTTTGCTTAGTTTCTGGACGGTATATTTCGATTTTTCGTTTCGCCTTCCAGTTTCGATTATTACATCACCGATATATTTATAATATTTGAACCTTCCTGATGTTGGTGTCCCCAATTCGAAACACAAAAGTTTGGCTTTCTCTCTTGCTGGCAGCCATAAACACTTTTCACTTATATTTGGTCGTTAGTACTTTGTGTTTTTTTTCTTTTGCTAACTTCTCATATTTTCTTGTTTTAACTACGGCCCCGCCATCAATACATTCAAATATGAGTATCTTATATTGTTAAGAGGATAAATCCTTGTACATCTTCTAGTTTTTTTGTTTTTTTTTTAAATTGTTTCGAGACATAATGGTGGCACTTTGGGAGAAAAAATCTCAACTTTCTTGATGAAACTTCATAGGGAAGACAGAGCAAGATATATGGTGGCCATGCGCTTCCCATATTATATGACACCTCTACACGACCGTACCGACAATATAAAAAATAAATGCAGGTCATTATAATTGCAGTCAGCATTTCTGTAAGATTTCCTGAAGTTTGTTACAATGGTTGCCTTTCCGGGCAAACTTGCTCTATCAACCCATTGTACAGTTTTAATTAAATTTGTTTGTAATATATTCCTTAAAATTAGGTACCGCCACTCATTTTCGAAACCAAAATTTAAATTGAATTTAAAAAAATAAAAAGGTTATTTTGAAGCTTTTACTGAAAGCCAAGAGATGAAATTAACTAATTCCAGTAAGTAAAATGCACTGCTGTATATCAAACCAAAATTATATTGATCAGAATCTAAAATATTTTTGGTTTAAAAAAATATTTTTGGTTTTAAAAAAAGAATTTTGGCCATTTTTTTCTTTTTTTGTAAACAGAAGCCAATTCTCGGTATTAAAACTCTTCCAAAAATTAAATACATCTCACTGAGACATTAATCTATTCCAATTACCGTATTTAAACTTACGTTAATCTCATTTGAAGCAAGAATTACTTGCTTATTGCCTGAATTGTACTATAAAAGCGTTTCTTAATTCCAGTATTCTTGTTATATTTGAGGCGACAATTGACATGACATTCAGTAGCTGTAAAAATGCTAAGTATGGAATACAAATTTGACATAATCTTATTCGTACGCTTCATTTTTTTATTTTTAACTTTATGTTGAAATTAAAATTTAGCACAATATTTTCAGCAATTATCCAATATTTTATAGAATTTTAGTTAGTTTAGCTTTATAGCCTTATGTCTGAACATGTTTTATGAAAAATAAAAATTAAAATAATATAAAACTTTCTTTTAAATAATTACATTTAAAAAACTGAATAAAATTATATAACAGCAGAGGTGACTCAACAATTGCATTTATAATGGCAGTTGTTAATTTTTTATTTTTAATATCTATTTTTCATATTCTTTTTAGATACCTTCACAAATTCTGAATTTCAGAATAATTTTTTTTTTAACAAAATTAGGAAATTAGGAATTGATATAAAGACAACGATACTGGAACAGTGCAAGAATTAATTCAGCAGAACTTTAAATTCTCCAAGAATGTTTATAATTCTTGAAAATTTATTTGATTCGTGTCCAATTATATATATATATATATATATATATATATATATATATGAAAATAATTAGATGCCAATATTACGTTTAATTCACTTCTTCTTAATAAAAACCCAAAGATATTTTAAACTTACAAGAGATAGATATAAATAACAGGATGGATTTAAAAGTAACTAAATTTTATCAACATAAATATTACGAATATCTAACAAAATAGTTAGTTGAAGCCATGAAATTATATCTAAAATATTTAGATTTCGCATTAAGTAAAAAGAAATTGATGTAATGAATATGCATACACCTTGGTTCCCTCTCACAGTAATGTGATTGGCTGGTGTCAGCCATAAATATAGACGAAGGCGAGGAGTTCCAGAGGTCTATTTGTCTTCCACTAGAGGTCTACGGCTATTGACTACGCATACGTCTCAGGATACTGCATGCGACGACGAATACAGTACATTACGTTTATTTACTAGATTGTTCTACCCAGTTACATTTGTCTAAACCACTGAACTAACTCGAATGAAACATATATATATATTTGTTTTTCATATTCTTTTTAGATACCTTCACAAATTCTGAATTTCAGAATAATTTTTTTTTAACAAAATTAGGAAATTAGGAATTAATATATAAAACTTGCTTTCAAATTTGAAGGCATGATTTTCAAAGCCAGTTGATTGTTGAAACGTAGGGCATAGGAAACAGGAAGCGAGATGAAAGAATTTTACCTTACCGAAAAATGTTTATTTTTAGTTATTTTCTTTACATGAATGGAGTGCAACCTTTGAAACACGTGACTTTTTAATGATATATATAATATACGACCACACATGATAAAAATAAATAAGGGTAATCAGCATGCACACAATTAAAATATTCAAATTATCTTAAAAATCTGTTGTCTAAATTATTTGTATTAAAATTTTCCATTTTCGATTAGCAAATGTAGTCATCATGCATTAATTTCACAATCTAGGTTAACGATGGAAAAAAAAGTTTAAAATTTTTGAAACTTTATTAATTATTATAATAAAAAAAATAATAAAAAACAATTCTTGTAAAAATTCATCATTCATTCAACCTTTTCTTTTCAGACTATGATATCCTTAATTTAAATTGTTTATAAATACAATTAAAAGTTAATTTAAATATAAAAATGGCATAGTTTTGATTCATTTTTGTTTTCGCAATTCGGAGCAGATTTTCTAAAAATGGGCTAATTTTTAAGAAATGAAGACAGTCGATAAGCATTCCCAGATGACTCCTGAATTTAATTAATATTAATTTTATGGGGACACAATGGCGAATTTCTAGACATTTCCGAAAATTATTTGATGGTGGTGGGGGTAACATATGTAAAAAGTATTTTACAAATATTTTCTAAAAATAATTATTTCAGCAATGATTTCAGTCAATTACGACAAAATTCATTATTTGATTTTTGCAAAAATTTTCAAATTAATGTGTCTTTCACCAGCTAAAAAAAGTGCCTTGCGTAGTATGACGTTTGCCGTTATAAACCCTTGTAAAATTACATCACTCACGGACGAAAAAAAAAACAAAGTATTTTACCAAAATTTCGAATTTGTTAGAAAAACTTATTCTCTTAATAATAACATAAACTTTTTACCGATAAAATCTTGTTTTTTTTTCTGTTTGGGTCCTTTTTCTTTTAGTCTATGCTGTTTTTCCGGTGATTTTTGGGGGGTAAAAATATAAATTAAGTTGTATTACATGACCAGGTTTGACATTTATGCCGCTTGGCAGGAGACCATATGAATACTTATTTTCATATATCTGGCCTCAAAGCTAGATAATTATTCATTTTTGCATAGTGTATTTTGAGTAGGCAGAGCTTTCTGAAAATATCTCTCTCCAAATGAAACCAAACCCAGTGTCCTCTAAATTGTAGTCACGGTTTGGTAACGGACACTTTTCCATTGAAAAAAATTCTGCATCCTAACAAATGACTTTAGTCTAGCAATCCTTCCAGCATATGATAACTCCTGATACAATTGGTCTTGAGCTAGCATCTCAATCTCAGATACTTTATACCCGACATAATTAAATGTCTTCTTCCTGTCTATAAATGTTTTTATGGCATTGTTCAATTCAGCTTCTCTCTTTTTGCCATAACTGCATGACATTTGCAGTGCTACTAGGTTGGCAACTAGGTCTCATCGTTTTACAGTTAACTAGCAAGATATAACACTATGTTCTATTCTAAAAGTTCCTTTTTTATTTCTCGCACGTCTGCACTGTGGAACTCTCTGCTGGTTTCTTGCACCCCTATCGAAATATTCAACATTTTAAATACAATGCAAATAGACATTTTTTCTTTCTGTAACCTGTTCTTTTATTGTCCTTAATTTGCTAACGTTTTCCCATTCTCTTGAAATCTAAATAACTTCTTGTGTATCAACATCGTCCTGTTTGTTGTAAATGATTTAAAATACGTCCCCATGAAGTCTATATTATGGTACTCAATCAGTTTTCATCTTCTTCTTACTTAAAGTATTTCTGGGTATCTAGTGACTTACTCACGAGAAAGGCCTTGTGCGGGAATTAATTTTTCACTAATGGTCGGATCAAGTTATTTGTAGCACGGTACATTAGCACTTGTAGATTGAGTGACCTGACATTAAATATAATATTAAGAATAAACTAAACTCTAAAATGCCGAATACTGATTTTTTTTTTCATTCAAATTATTGATTCATTATTCAGCGGTGGAACTTCAAAACACATAACAAATATATGTAACCGCTGCTCAACAACAACAAACAACGCTGACAGGGAAAATGTTTTCAAATCTTTTAAACTTCTTTTAAAAAAAAATGCATTATTCCGTTGATTACAAAGTTCCTTCGACTATAGCCATTATAATGAAGACAGCGAGATTCAAATCATATGGGGAAATATTCAAGCCGAGCGAAGCAGGAAATAGAATCAAAATGATCCTTCGGGAATTTTCAACTGCATAGCAAAATATAAAAATAAAACAAAAGCTAAAAACGACTGCCGTTTGAAATAAATTTATGCACAATTTTGCTTGCTATTTTTCGAAAGGAATTGATATTTTCAGGCACATGTTAGGTTATAGAGAATGACATTTTTTTTAAATCATAGTGGATATCGGCTCGGAACGAGAAACCGGGGAGACGAGTTCGAATTCCAGTTGAATCCATTTTATTCACTTACGCGCAAATACCCTTGGGAAAGGTATTAATCCGTCTCTTCCTTCCAGTTATGGGTTAAATAGCAGGACAGATTGGGTTCTATAGCCTTGGTCGGCAACCAGTCTACCGCAGAAAGCAATGGCAACCTACTGTGGGATAATCTTCTGCCCAGTCAGTCATGTCTCTTTCGAGACATGATCGCCCAAGCGTGTATCACGTATGGCACTTAACTGACTGACATAGTCTGTAATACACAGTGTGTGCTTGGAAAATGCGCACGCATTCTTTGTTTATTTTAAGGAACTAAACGTGGAATAAGCCAAACGTCAAATCACCCCGGAAACACTGACTGTCGTTCTATTGCCGTATTTGAGCCTATGTGGTGCAGTGGATATCGGCTCGGAACGAGAAATCGGGGAGCCGAGTTCGAATTCCAGTTGAATTTATTGCATTCACTTACGCGCAAATACCCTTAGGAAAGGTATTAATCCGTCTCTTCCCTCCAGTTATGGGTTAAATAATATAACAGATTGGGTTTAATATATTTGGTTGGCAAACAGTTTACCGGAGAAAGCAACGACAACCTACTGCGTGATAATCTTCTGCCTAGTCAGTCATGTGTCTTTCGAGACATGATCACCAAAAGTGTGTATCACGTATGGCACTTAACTGACTGAATATAATATTTTGAAATATGATTAAGGCTTGTACTGGGCACAAAGTGGGGGGCCGGTTTTCTATTGTTATGAAGTAATAAACTGATTCCCCACTAATTACTGCGTAATAATATATCTCTTCCCCCTATAGCTATGTGTTAAATAACAGAACAGATTGGGTTCTACAGCCTTGGGTGCCCGCCAGTCTATAGCAGAAAGTAATGACAGCCTACTGCGGAATAATCCTCTGCCAAGTTAGTCAGGTCTCTTCCGAGACATGATCGCCCAAGCTTGTATCAACTATGGCACTTAACTGACTGACAGAAGTATGTAGATGGAGGGTGTCCTTGGAAACACAGTGTACGGTAAGTAGCCACGTATAACCTGCAATATATGTACGTTTTTAAAAAACTCTGAAGGATTTATAAGATAAAGAGTTTCAGTTTGAGTCTGAGTTTTGTTTAACGGCATATCAACACCACTGTGGGTTATTTAATGCCAAAAAAGGTGGAGTTTTAAGGTATTTTTTAAATGTTCGATTATAGTAAGAAGGTTGATTTAGTCAAATTTTAATGAAATGTTTTTGTGTTATTCTTTATTATTTTAGAAAAACTGATAATGTCTTCTAGTGTTGTTTTCAAAAATGTGTAATGGTAATAATTTTTTCTTCAAAAATGTATATTTTTCTAAAAAGTCGAATTTTATGTATATATTTCTATAAAAGTGTATATTTAAATGTTTTTAGTGTTTCGACCCCAGTTTGGAGGTTAACTATTTGCCCATAGCTGGGACCCTAACAGGTGCTACCACCCCGAGTCAGGGTGGACCTGAGAACAACAGCAATTAAGAGAAGGTCCGATGCTACTCATAACCTTCCAACTAGAGGCTTTGCTGCCGGATGCAGTTTACCGTCATGCCTAGGACCTATAAGATAAAATACAAAATCAAACAGTCTCAGCGTAGGATATTAGTTGTTATTGGTTGTTCGTTTTTTTACTTTGTTTTGTTTTGTTTTTTTTGTTTTAATTTAGCAGCAAATCGATATTCATGAGTTATTTAATGTCGAAATCTAACTATTCTCTTCGCAAATTTGTTATTGTTTTAACATCAATTTTAGTCGTAATAATCGTATGGGAGATAAGAGGTGGATTCTTAATTTTCGTAATGGTATTTGCGCACAGTTGACCATAAAGAACCCAACTGGAACTGGATCTCGGTTAACAATTCCAACCCGTTATCCAGCACCTACACATCCAAGATTACAGAAACTGATATTTCTCAACTCGTCACCCGTCTAAGTATTCGACGTTGCTTAAAATCAGTGGTCGTACGGGAACCGTAAACTGTGCGTTAATAGTTCGAAGTTAATCTGATTGATAATGAATATTTTGTTCGATTCTAATCGGGTTCCAACTAGCGGCGTTTTGCTTGAAGATGTAACCGCAATTTCTACTCCAACAACTTCTTTCCTCGTACTTCCCGCCTATGTAATTCCCTTCCATACACTTGCTTCCCTGACAGCTACAATCTCCAGGAGTTTAAATGTAAGGTCAATAGACACCTCCTAACACACTAACTCTCATCCATTTTCTCAAAAACCCTTCCCAATTACCCAACCCCCATCCTCGATATCCTTACCCGTCTATCACCCTCCTGATATTTCCTATATCTAACCACTCTTTCCAATCACTTTCCCCTAAGTAACCCCCTGCGCAATAGTGGCAGTGGAATGCCTTGCTTGGGGTGAAATGATTAAAAAAAATGTGGCAAGAACCGGAAAATAGTTTAACGAAGTCTTTAATAAAAAGAGTGACCCTCGACTGGGTTAACGCTCACTAAGAAAAGACCAAACCAAAAGAGGCTACAAATATATATATATATATATATATATATATATATATATATATATATCGGACAGGGTATTAAAGAAGATGATCATTACTTGAAGAGTTTCACTTAAGGAAAATAATGTTTATCACAATTCTCCGTTCATTTTTTTATTAGTACAGGTAACGACATTGTTTTCGAGGATTCTTTGAAGATCATCTTCGTGTCACTGCATCTTCGTGTGTTGCGGATCTTAATGAACCCACAATAAAGAAAAAAACCTAGAAAGATTTTTTTAAAATAGAGATGTAATATATTTTTTAAATTTTCGTCTTTTTACAACAAAGTTTTTCTTTTCTTTTAGTGTGCGTAAGTGTCAAAGTTTCTGTGTATATGTTGTGGATTCCGGGTGAGGAACCGCACAAAATAATGAACAACAAAACAGATATGAAGATTATTTGGTAGAAGATAAATGCAATGATGAAATTTTAATTTAATTTATGCTTTAATGTCAGTCTCTTGAATTAATTATAAAGTTTGAATTTTTGTTTTTAAAATGTCGTCATTAAATAACACACACGGATTGATATGTTGCAAAACAAAAAGGGACGAACAACCAAACTTTTTCGACAATATTTGCCAGTTTTACTCTTTCGAGACTGTTTAAATGATTTGCTAATAAGACTAAGTAGTTATGTCACACATTGCTTTTTCCGTAAAATTCATGCACATTTTTAGCCTTTCAATCTGTAACACGTTAGAACACGTCAATTTTATCGACAAATATAATATTGTTACTGTTGTGGATTCCGGGTGAGGAACCGCACAAAATAATGTACAACAAAACAGATATGGAGATAGAGAAGTAGGTTATATTGAACGTAATATACAAACTTGAACGCAGGTTAGTAAATCCAGGAATACTTTTAGTAAGAAATAAATATATACGTGTCTTGAAATAAAGTCGTTGGAAATAGTATATCCGTGTATATTATTCTAGCTGAATGGAGCTCAGAGCTAGTCTGACATCTGATGCGGTTGTCTCTGTGTAACTTCGGTATCTCTCGGTAACTTATGTATCAGTTCCGGTACTCCCGATACCAAGAATGGATCTCTACGATTACTTTCAACCCTCAACTTGCAACTGCTGTTCTCTCTTTGGCATGAATATATGCATACTCAGTCGAGTCCATTATAATATATAAAGGGGAGATTCCGCAACAGTAAAAGTCTTTTGGTTGTAGTTGTTTTCTTAGATTAGATGAAATGTAATTTTTTCGAGAAGAAAATAACGAGGAAGGTGTGTCACGTATCTTGGTTAAAGAATATGTGTAAATGGTCCATAGCTTGGTAAGGATACCAGGTAAATAAACCAAGGACTCAGGTAGAGCCTCTGTTGTGCATTTTCGCCGTCTGATGCCATTTCAGGATGTGCGTTGTGGTACAGTAGATATCGGCTCGGAACGAGAAACTGGGGAGACGAGTTCGAATTCCAGTTAAATCCATTGCATTCACTTACGCGCAAATACCCTTGGGAAAGATATTAATCTGTCTCTTCCTTCCAGTCATGGGTTAAATAGCAAGACAGATTGGGTTCTATAGACTTGGTCGGCAACCAGTCTACCGCAGAAAGCAATGGCAACCTACTGCGGATAATCTTCTGTACAGTCAGTCATGCCTCTTTCGAGACATGATCGCCCAAGCGTGTATCACGTATGACACTTAACTGACTGATTGATGCTATTTCCTAGTGATTTTGTCCGTCTATAAACTTTACTTACAAACTTTTCAAAAGTATCCCGAAATAGGTTTTTTTATTGTCAGTGAGAACGTGATCCGTTGGTTGAAAAATATCAAAAATTTATTTTCAAAATATTAATTTACTAACCGGGATGATGCACGGTTCCTCTGTCTTAGAATCTTTTTTTTTTTTGTCGTTTGATGACTAACTTTCTTGGTGTTTATCTTCGTTTTTGCTCCCTACAGGAATCAAAGCAGCATGTGTCATTTGAAAGCAGCCAATCCGTAGTGGCCTGTAGTGGCCTGGGTTAGGAAATGGCTAGTAAATTTCAATGATTCTAAAACGAAGCTGTTATCAATTTATCACACTAGACATTAGCATGGGACAGGCTAGCCTCCCAGAGAGTAAAATACTACGCCTCCTTGGCCTTACACTTTCGGTGGACCTCAAATGGAATGACTATATCGAATCCATTGCCAAATCCGCCGCTATGAAAGTCGGCTCTTTGTGCAGGGCCCGGAAGTTTTTCCCACCGGAATCTATTCTGCACATATACAAATCTACCATCCGCCTGTGTATTGAATATTGCTGCCATATCTGGTCGGGTGCCCCTGCTGCTCTCCTTGGGCTTCTTGACAAAATACAAAGGAGGATCTGTAACGTGTTTGATACTGACTTGGCAGACCCCCTGCAACCACTCTCTCACCGGCGTGATGTGGCTTCCCTGTGCCTCTTTTAGAAGTACTTTCATGGCTTCTGCTCCGATGAACTTAGAGCACTGGTGCCGCCTAAGCAGGAAGTTACACGAGAAACTAGATTAGCAACTAGGTTCCACCCTTTTACAGTTAAACAGATAAGATGTCACCGTAAATTCTACTCCAACAGCTTATTTTCTCGCGCTTCCCGCCTGTGGAACTCCCTTCCACAAGTTTGCTTTCCCGACAGCTACTATCTCCAGGTGTTTAAATGTAGGGTCAATAGACACCTCCTATCACTCTAACTTCCAATTATTCTCAGAACACTCTCATCTATTCAATTCTCGGTCTCCTTACCCGCCTATCACCCACCCTCTGACATTTCCTATATTTAACCATTCTCGGTATCCCTGCCCGCCTATCACCCACCCTCCGACATTTCCTATATTTAATCCTAATGGTATGAATTCTATTGGGTTTACGATGTCTTTTCTCAATTTCTCTTCTTCTCTAATCGCTGCAGAATCTGTTCCTCGTGTCCGATGATGCACGGACAGTCAACTCAAACACATCGTCGAAATTTAGAAGGGCATATTGTGGATTAGCTTCCGAGAGCTGAACTTTGTCAAGTAATTGTTTGCACATGTTGGTACGGGCATTATGGCGTAAAAGAACCGCCAACGCTGATATTAGAATTTGTGGTGGCACAGAATATAGATCATATGGTATGTAGCACTACAGGTAAAATAACTTCATATTGAGATTTTCGCAGGTTTCTCGAATTCCAGTTGAATTCGTTACATTTACTTACGCGCATATAGCATTGGAAAAGATATTAATCTGTAACTTTTTCCTCCAGCTATGGGTTAAATAGCATGATAGATTGGGTTCTATATTGTTGGTTGTCAACCGGTCTACTGCAGAAAGAAATGGCAACATACTGCGGGAAAATATTCTGCCCTAGTCAATCATGTCTCTTTCGAGACATGATCGCCGAAGCGTGTACAGCATATTGCAATTTACTGACTACATTAACCTCCTTGGACAAGCTTTTTTTAGGGCCTTTAAATGCAAATGACACACTAGAATGCTGATTAAAGAAGTCTTAAAGTTACGGGAGACAAAATGTAGTTCGATTTTTATCTGGACGTTCAGATCAGAAAAGGTAGGTGTCTTCGATAACTAATTGTTGATTTGAGTTCAGCATATACATTTGCACAGAAATAATGCTGTTATGGATAAATTTGAAGGTGGGGGGAAGCCTTCGGGACCTACAACGAAAATTTACCAAATTTTCTTTAGTCACATTGAGATTTGCTCCTATATTGGACAGATTTGACCGGTCAAGTGACGTGGTTTAAGTCGGGAAATTTATCTCGATCTGGCTTTTTCCAAAATGTTTTTAGTCGTTTTGTTCCAATTCTGCAGATGTGCAAAGTTTACTTTTTTGTGTGTCAGTTGGTTGTTGGATAATATAGTATTTGTATCCTATAAACATAACAAGAAATCAACAAAATCCTGGATACATTCTCTCCAGAAAATTAAAAAAAAAAAAATTCTAACACGCACAGCCTATAACCTTCGAAGAGCCGTTTCATTTTAGATTTAATCGTTGATAGATGTTTTTGTGTAGTTACGTAAAAATAATATAAAATCACATCCTTTACTTGCTCTAGGTCAGTGGTTATGACCCAGATTTGAGATAATAAAACAAGTACAAGTCAAAAATAATTTATTTAATAATAATAATAATAATAATAATAATAATATTAATCACCCAGCACCGCTAACAGAAATAGAAGATGTCAACATTCTATGGGATTACACCATATATACAGACAGAAAAATTGAAGCAAATAGGCCGGACATTATGTTAAAAACCAAAAAGAAAAACAAACTTGCTTATTAATTGATATAGCTTGTCCAGAGGATTGCAACCAAGGAATTCGAAAATCTGTCGAAATATAAAGACCTGGAAATTGAAATAGAAAAAATGTGGAAATTGGAAACAAGTATCGTACCAGTGATAGTGGGTGCACTTGGAATGATAAAAAATGGAACAAAACAACACATTGAAAGAATCCCTGGAAACCTAAAATTTTTATGTACATTTGGGGCGTTTTTAGGTCCTTGGTATGCTGTGCGGTATTTTTGTGCATGATAGGTATAAGTGTCGATGGACAAGTTTTTGTGGTGATTGAGAAAAATTGTAAAGTATGTCTGGGTCGTGAATCGGATTAGCTAGGTATAGGATAGAGTACTGTATGACCAACCTCAGTTTTGTTCCCCCTCCCTTTTCGGCCTTGTGCCATAAGATTTGTATCAAATCTAAATAAAAAGAATCCCTGGAAACCCCAGTTTAAAAATTATACAAAAAAATTGTTTTGTTAGGTACAGTCCACACACTAAGAAATTTGTCTATGTAACGCTAGGGATGTTAAGGAGATATGAAAAAAAAAATGAAATGGAGCAATAACAACACACCACGACCTTCCTTATTTCTTCCTGCATACTTGGTAGGTAGTGCGACCATAGCAGAAATCCATGTATAATGAAAAATGTAATAATAATAATAATAATAATAATAATAATAATAGAACGAATGAAAAATAAACCAGAACAGACATGGTCTGGAATTACAGAAGATGATGTTAAATTTGCACTAAAAAAGTAGACAATTGGAAATTCCCAGGTATAGATAAAATTCCTAACTTTTGGCTATATTATTTAAATACAGCACATAAAAAACTAGCCAAAGAACTTCAAGAAATTGTTGACGATCCCACTAAAATTCCTGCATGGATGACCAAAGGAATTACATTTCTTCTACCCAAGAATGGTGACACAAACAACCCGAAAAACTACAGACCAATTACATGTCTTTCGACAACATATAAACTATTAGCATCTATTTTAACAAAACAGACATATTTATTCTTAGAAAGAAATGACATGATACCGCTTGAACAAAAAGGGTGCAAACGTGGCTGTTATGGTTGTAAAGACCAATTGCTAATTAACAAAATGATCCTGGAAAACTGCTACAGTACAAAGAAAAATCTTAGTACTGCCTGGATAGATTATCGAAAGGCATTCGATAGTGTGCCACATTCCTGGATTTTAAAGACTTTAAGATATCGCCCGTCATCATCAATTTCATCAAACAGTGCATGTCTATATGGAAAACAACCCTTTACCTCAATCATATAAATGGAACCTATAAGTCTGATGAAATAAACATCAAAAGAGGTATATTTCAAGGTGATTCTTTATCTCCCTTACTATTCTGCATATCATTAATAGCACTAACAAGTCAACTTAATAAGACAGATTGTGGCTATAAAATAGGACAAAAGAAAATAAGCCATCTATTTTACATGGATGACTTGAAGTTATATGCTAAGAATGATAATGAGCTGGAAGGTCTTCTGCAAACTGTAAAATGCTTCAGCGAAGACATTGGAATTAAATTTAATTTGAATAAATGTGCTAAAGCTACAGTTTTACGTGGATCAATACAAGAAACATCCTCAATTAGCTTAGACCCTGCTGTAACAATAAAAGAATTGAAACCAGAAGAAGCTTATAAATACCTAGGTGTAAATGAGAGCGAAAATATTCACCATAAAAAAATGAAAGAAATAGTGCGTAAAGAGTACTATAGAAGGCTACGAATGTTATTAAAAACTGAATTAAATTCACAGAACAGAGTTATGGCCATTAATAGCCTTGCAATCCCAGTTGTCCAATGTAGCTTTAACATCTTAAACTGGACTCTAAACGACATCAGGCGAATGGATTCTAAAACAAGAAAGCTTCTTTCTAAGCATAAGATGCATCATCCAAAGGCTGATGTAGACCGTCTATACATACCCCGTAAAGAAGGTGGAAGAGGTCTTATTCAGCTGGAATTGTCATACAAGACAACAACTATTGGCTTACTAACATACATAGAAACAACAAAGGATTGGATGATACAATTAGTAAGGCAACATGAAGAAAGAAAGAAAAAATATTCAATAATAAAAGAAGGCAGTAAATACAAACAAGATTTACAGTTAGTAGATTCTGTAGAAAAGCAAAACAGAAGCCAAGAACCAACTATTGCGGCAAAAAATATGAAAATGAAAGCCAAAGATAAAGCTCTTGAACAGATGAAACAGCGCTGGCAAGACAAACCTCTGCATGGCCAATATCCAGAACGTGCCAATAAATCCAATGTTGACAAAGTTAATACTCATCGATGGTTACGTGCATCTGGATTAAAGTCTGAAACTGAAGGCTTTATTCTTGCAGCACAAGACCAAAGTTTTTTCACTAGAAACTTTCAGGCAAATATTATGCATAATAATATGGATCCAAAATGTAGGTTTTGTGATAAACACCAAGAAACAATAGACCACCTAATCTCAGGCTGTTCTGTGCTTGCCCCAAATGAATATAAAAATCGCTACGATAGAGTTGGGCAATATTTACATTGGGCAATGTGCAAACATTATGGAAAAGCTGTAAACAAACACTGGTATGAACATCATCCAGCACCGGTTACAGAAATAGAAGATGTAACCATTCTATGGGATTACACCATCTACACAGACAGAAAAATTGAAGCAAACAGGCCAGACATTATTGTTAAAAACCAGAAGGAGAAAACTTGTCTATTAATTGATATGGCTTGTCCAGCGGATTGTAACATAGCAATCAAGGAATTTGAAAAACTGTCAAAATATAAAGACCTGGAAATTGAAATAGAAAAAATGTGGAAATTGAAAACAAGAGTTGTGCCAGTGATAGTAGGTGCACTTGGAATGATAAAAAATGGAACAAAACAACACATTGAAAGAATCCCTGGAAACCCCAGCTTAAGAGATATACAAAAAATTGTCTTATTAAGTACAGCCCACACACTAAGGAAAACTTTATCTATGTAATGCTGGGGATGATAGGGAAGATAGAAAAACATGAAATGGAGCCATAACAACACGCCACTACCTGCCTTAGGTCTCCCCGCAGACTTGGTTGGTATTGAGACCAAAGCAGAAATCGAAATATGATGAAAAATGACATAATAATAATAATAAAACAAGGACCTTGAAGAGGAAGTTTAAAAATGAGGCACATGATACATTAATATTTCCAGCTGTATCTAAAGACCTCAGATTGCCCGGTGAAGGTTCTGATAGAGAAATTTAAAGAATTCCTGGTTACCCATGCTTTAAATAAATACAAAAAATGTGTACTTAAATGTACGGCTTAAATATTACGAGAAGTTTTAGCTATATAAAATATATCTGATCTTCGGGTTTGTTTGTTTGTTTTTCGAAAAGGATCAACGGAAACTACTATAAGGCCATTTCTTACCTAAAGTCTCTGGAAGTAAATGTGTATACAACAGAAATAATAATAATAATAATAATAATAATAATAATAATAATAAGAAGAAGAAGAAGAAGAAGAAGAATTGCCATGACCGAAAAAACAACAATAATAAAAGTTCGGGCTTTCCATCGCTCTTAACAACCGGATTGTCCTAGTTTAATTGCCCCAACGAGCATTTCTCGTATAAAAAGCCTAGAGCGGTTCTCTTTAAAAGTGTGTGTTAATTCTATGGACAGGCCGGCCAGTGATTTTTGATATGGTCGGGAATAGCAAAGCTTCTGTTATTAGCGACGGTTGGTGTCGCTATCGAACTGGACGGACATCCCCATCAGCATATTCAAGTCTCGGTGCTTCAAATAGCGAATTGACCTCGATACGTTTAATTCAAGTGTCCATTGACAAGTGGTCTCTTACTATTAATACTGCGGCGAAATTCGGCCACTTATAAGCACCTTAACTACCGTAAACGTCACGGTGACCGAAGCATCTTATATTAAGTAGCCGCTACCTATCATCCACTTATTGTTATTCATGATTAGTCAATTGTTTACTGCATGCCTGTCGGACGCAGTGACTTCCTAAAAGAAGGCTGAGGGCCACAACATTTAGAAGGGGTAGAAACTTGAGAGGAAGCGATTGCTGATTTCAAGTAAAACTTTCGGTGTTAACTAAAGAAATCGGAGAAAGTGGTAAGTATTAATGAATTAATTTAAAGATAGTCGTTACTCAAACGGATAACGTGAGAGGAAATAGAATAGGCGTGCCGAGTTCAAATTCCACACAAATCTGATTAGTTCAAATTGATTGAATAATTCGTAAATGGCATGAATTCATTTCGGCTTACGGCCATATCACGTTGAAATACTAATTCTCGCCTGATCACTGAAGTTAAACAGCTTTGAACATGGTCAGTACCTGGATAGCTGACCACATAGGTGGTCTAAACGTGGATGTATGGTCGGTGTAATCGATTAAGTTTTAGAATGAGAAGTCGGAAAGCCGTGTTCGATTTCCAGTTTGTAGTGAGTTCGATCCTCATTGCATGCTTCATATTTTTTTAATCTATGCCACAATAAAGCTACGCTTAGAAAATCGGCATACATTTTGTCTTCTTGCACTTGATGCTTAGATCTTTATTTTATATCTGTTGCAATTGCCAGTAACAATTACTGATAGGAATTTTAGTTATCACAGAATCGCTTCAACGTATAGTCCGGTGAGAAGACACATCATTGTCTTCACTTCTTTCTATTTCAGTATATTTTCTGACTTCCTTAGAACTGTTGTGTCTTAGCTCGTACCATGTGACATCCAGTCGCCCGGATGTATAAAAGACAATATGCGCTTATCACAGTGGTGTTATTATCACGGACTTCGGGAAGTAACACCTTTTTTTTTTTTTTTTAATCATCTCACCCCAAGCAAGGCATTCCACTGCCACTATTGCGCATGGGGCTACATAGGGGAAGGTAAAGAGAAGGAGTGGATAGACATAGGGAATGTCAGGAGAAAGGTGACAGATGAGTAAGGATAGCGAGGATGAGGGTCGGGCAGATGGGAAGAGTGCTTGATAGAATGGGAGTAGGTTAGTGTGTTAGGAGGTGTGTATTGACCTTACATTTGAACTCCTGGAGATTGTAGCCGTCGGGGAAGCAATCGTTTGGAAGAGAATTCCACAATCGGGAAGTGCGAGGAAAGAAACTGTTGGAGTAGAAGTTACGGCTGCATTTTATCGGTTTCACTGTAAAAGGGTGGGATCTAGTTGCTAATCTAGTATCTCGTGCAAATTCGTATTTAGGGGGCACCTACTACTTTCGGAGACTGCAAATATTTTAAATACATCTTGGTTTACCACTCTATTAATAAAGTAGTTTTTCTACATTTCTCTGTGTATCTCTTCATTCCACAATACAACAAAAACAATTTTAATAATTATATTTTTTAGCAATACGCATCAACGTATTGAAATTCTAACAGTATTTAGTAGTGTTGAAGTTCTCGCTCTAGAATTTATGCCTGGATTCGTAATCAGAGGCCACAATTTAAACATAAGGTACGCAGATGATACAGTGCTAATAGCAGACAAAGAAAGATAACTACAAGACCTCTTACAGAAGGTAGCAGTAAAAAGCAAAAAGAAGAACTAGAAATAAACTGCACGAAAACTGAATGCATGGTCATCAGTAAAAACGGCAGCCCAAAATGCCAAATACAGGTCGGGGATACCAGAATCAAGCAGGTACAAACATTTAAATGCATGAGAAGCTTTATAACAGCAGACGGAAAGTGCGACATAGAGATCCGAAGGCGAATTGGCATGACGGAAGTTGAGTAATGTATTAAGAAACAGGACAATTTCGCTAGAAACTAGGAAGAGAGTACTGGATTGCTACGTGATGTCCGTCCTTCAATATGGCAGTGACAATACCATTAAAGATGAAGGAAAAAAAATTTAGCATTGGTATTGGGTTACTTCTTAACTATTTGTTTAACCTTATGCAAATAGATATTGGACACGTGGCTGTATGGTTATAACGTTGTCTTTTTCGTGTTCGCATCTCACCATAGTCAATATATGATTCTTGAAGTTATCGGTCTGGATGAGACCTTTCCAGCGTGCGGGACCTTTGGAAAGTGCCTAAAAAACATACCACGGGTTGATACAAGCGTTGTGAGTGAAATTAGGTAGACGGTTCCCTTTCAGGAGCCGTCGATGCTTGTGTTAGCTCGAAGTCACAAGTCATCGTGACTGAGAGTTTTAACGTCCGGGCTTGTTGTTAACGTCAGACAACGCACTCCCAGAAAATTGTAACTAAGTTTCTTTCAGTATTGTTGCAGTATATACCACAGGTTGGCTCTGTTGATATTGAACAAATACAGTTGTGCCTGAGCAGGCCTCTACAACGAGGATAAGAGAGCCGCCCAAGAAGGCACGCATTTTTGGATACATGTGGAACGCTATACATCATCCTATATTCAGAGATATTTTTATGCCAAATTCCCATAAGGCACAAAGACTACAAAGGATTACGGAAATATCATGTTGATAACACTTGTACCCGTATGAGAACTGAAGTTAGAGTGAGGGGTAGCGTGGAATACTACGTCCTGTAAACTTGGATGCGTGGGTGGTGTAATGGATAATGGCTAAGAATTTTTAATTTTAGAACTGAGTTCAAATTCCCGTTGGTTTTGTCATATTCATTTACGCATAATTACTCTTGGGATGTTATGAATTCGCTTATCCCCGCCATCTATCAGATAATTAGTAAGACTTGTAACAACAAACAAGTGTTATTAAAAAAATATATTAAAATTTTAAGATATACCTATTCTTTAAAAAACGTGAAAATAGTAGATTAGACGCTTCATGTTAAACTGTTGTGGAGTTATGGCGAAACGTCACCGCAAAGTTGTAGTGACCGGTTGGTGCTAGAAGTAAAACACGGAACAAGAAGTTAGGTTCAAGATGGTGTACTGGTATAACAACGAAACAAGATATTCAAAAGAAAGTGTTAATAATGAGTAACATAGAAATAACTAAGTCCGAATATATTACTACACTGGCTGACTAGTAGCTGTCGTTAACTGCTTTCGTTAACTGCTGTACTTGACTGCTCGTAACTGCAATATTCAGTCGCCTTCCCTCTAAGGTAAAATGTGGCAGAAGACTTTTTTTTAATGTGGGTTCTCCGGGCTTTATAGCCCGGCCAAAAATTTCTGTATAAATTTTCCCAGTCGCGACTCTACAATTCGGCGGATCTTCGACTGGGTTAATACTCTCGGCCCGAAAGCAGAAATCTCGACAGTTCGCAATGCAGTTACTGATCGTGACTGCGCTCCGGAAGTCACACAGGTAATCATATAGGTAGCATGAGGAAGAGTTCATTCCTCGCTGGAGGGCACCATAATATAAACAATAAAATATTTATCAAAATTCAAGCAAGATAATTCAAAGAATTTATAACTGATTTCGTAAAGCACCACAGTTGTTCAATGTGTGTACTAACTGTGACAGGACAAATGTCAAGTCGGTAATCCAGCCACTGCCAAATACGCTGTAGCATATATTGCGTAACATTCTCCACCACCCCGGTGATTCTCTGCTTATGTTCCTCAAGGCGTGTTGCAAGAGGAGATATAGACATGTCTTTTCACATAGTCTCATAGAAAAAAATAATCACAAGATGTCAAGTCCGTTGAAGAAGGCGGACATTTGAACAAAACAATATCCTTATCACTGGCATGTCTAATCTATCTTCCTTGTAAATTCTCACTGAGGTAAGTCAAAACTGCTTAAAATTTAAGATCATGTGGTGATTTTCTAAGAGTAGATTAGATGTAGCACAAAGGTAAGGGATATCCAGTGAGGATCAAACTCACTACTCAGTTATAATGATTCTAGACAGACAAGCTTGCTAACCATTACACCAGCTTGAGGTGCCAAAAAAAATTAAGATCATATGAGCAAAAATTACTACTGTTATTAGACGAAAAATTATGACGGTATATTAAAAAATGTTTTGTTATCGTAAAATAAAGTTAGATAAATTGTAAGAATGATTCAAGATTACGCAACGTATGCACATTTCTATCACCAATACATCGGTATTAGATTTAATATAAAAATGTTAAAGTAAACTACCGGCCATAATTATTAGGCAACCACAGTTTAAAAACAAATTCATACTATTTTTTGCATTTATTGCCAAGAGGATAAATCTAAATGAAAATAGAATGTTTCTTTTGTTATTATTATTTGCAAAATTATACAAAGCAAGGTACAAAGATGAACTTGTCTGAACCACCATAAATTTTCTTCATTCTTTTCTTGATGAAACTGCAATATAGGTAATTAATAAATATTATAAATTATTTGATGCACATGTTATTGTACAATATTAACAAAAAATAAAACAGAAACATTCTATTTTCCTTTACAATTATTCACTTGGCAATAAATACTAAAGAATAGTATGAAATACATAATTTTTTTAAAACACTTGGATGGTCTTATAATCATGGCCGAAAATTAATGGAGAAACTGTCAAAATTAAGGCAAGGAATGTGATACGACTCTATAGAGAATCACCCTTTATGGTTCTTCTTGTAGTAGGTACTAGCAGGATAGCCCGGCGTTGCTCGGGTGTAACGAATGCTTTAAAACTAATCCATGGTCCGGGAGCTCAGACCCTGCCTAAAGAATATTTGAAATAATAAAATAATTGCGAAAATTTACCAATCGCACCTATTGTATATATATATATATATATATATATATATATATATATATATATATATATATATATATATACTAGCAGTATAGCCCGGCATTGCTCGGGTGTAATAGCTTTAGAATTAGTCCATGGTCCTGGAGCTCAGACTCTTTGAACGTTGGCATGAAAGACTAAAAAGCAATAGTTGTTTCCAGTTAAAGCGAAACCGTAGAAAAATGAATGGATTTTTGATTTCATGGTATCGATATCAAATAAGTTTTTTTCGTCGTAAACTGAATTCTGAAGGCTAAATAAGTCCTCTGAGTAAATGGCATCATGGCTGAGACTAAGAACTACAATAATACCTACTTAGAGCCAAACCCGAAGCAAAAACTAAAATAAAAGGCTGAAAAAATACAGACATACAGGCAGATAAATAGACACACACACAAACATCTTGCCTTATATATATATATATATATATATATATATATATATATATCGATTTTCTGCATTATTGTAAGAACTGCAAGCTTGAAAATTCTAGCTATCGTTTCTTATGTCTTTACCTATGATTGTATCAAATTTGATTAAAATCAGACCACTACTTCTATAACCCGATTTTTTCGATTATCGATTTTCGATATTTATCGGGGCTACCACGACACAAACCCTAGCTAAGAACACTCGCAGACGCCTATAGTTCGATTATCGATTTTCCATATTTACCGGGTATCGACTCAAAATCTAGGTAAGAACACTCGCAGACGCTTATAGTACAACTGTATAAATTTTCAAGAAAATCGGTTCAGCCGTTTCGGAGTCTATACGTAACGGACACACACACACACAGACACACAGACAAACAAATTTCCATTTATAAATAAGTTTAGATTAGTAAGGTTTATATTAATGCTATCCCTCCTAATCTGTTGTTTCTATTCTGAGTGGGAATGTTTATTTAAGCAATCTATAAATTGTTTTGTGTTTCAAAGCCAAAGGGTAAGTGAGGAAAAACTTATCACCTGTGACAATCCTACACTTACCTAATCGGATTTCTACCTAACAATTTCCACATTCAGTACAAGAACATATCTTTTTTCATTCGCTCCAACATGTACCGCAATACCTCATACTCGACGATGTCTTACAAAAATATTAATAATGTTTGAGTCTACTGCTGCTGTAGTAAGTACTGCTGTTGTTGCGACTACTTGTGTTTTAGTTGTTGTGACGCTTACAGGTCTCGATGTTAGTGCTTTTGAAAAATGCTGCTGCTGCTTACTTCCGTTGTTGCTATATCTACTTCAGAGAGGGACGCAGATTTTGACTCTGTATAATGTTGGATTTTTTGTATCCCTGTATACTAGTGAGCCAGCCTTGAGCTGACTGATTTTATAGCTCACTAATAGAAGGTTAACCAATCAGAAGGCTCAAAAAATTCAATGCGGCGTGTATACATTTTCCAAAGTATTAGCGATATAGTCTGATTCAGTAGAGTGTCTGACTCGTAAGTGTTAAACTTTGACGTTGTTTCATTGAACAGATTACGTACTGCGCTGTATTCTATATTTATAAAATATGGTGGACATGGTCAACATATACCGCCTTGTTCCATACATCATGGCCATCAACGGCTTTGTCGATCTTTCCATTATTCACAGACTTTTAGGGTTATGTTGCTTCAGCATTTGACGCCGTGTCTCTTCCATCTCACGCCTTGGACAAATAAATGGCCAGTGTCACCATAAGACCAGCTATGTGACCCACGTTCTTTCACACTGACGAATATCGATCAGCGTGTCAGAGATGTTCATGAAGGTTTTGCGGGTCACTGTCACCTGGAGCACAAAGTCTCCGGTCGCAATGCCCGCTGTGCTAAGTACGAACGAGACATCCCCAACCGCTTCATATTGAGAGAAGAAAGTCTTAAAATGTTTCTTCGGCAATGTCAGTGGTGCTCTATAGAGCGTCACTTACTTTCGTGTAATAAAACAAATAGTAAACAATATATTACAATACAAGTAGGAATGACTGTAAAGAACCCCTCTCTAATTTAGCGACATATCACAAGCCTACACGACGCTTGCTGGGATATAGACATACAGCACTGTGCAAAAGGACAAGAACTATTTTATCGTTTATCAGGCATCAAAAAATTTTAAAATCACCGCCGTCATACCACTTTTGCACAGTACCGGTAATGTGTAAAAGTATTAAGCCTTTCCCAAAAACCTAACCGAAATTTAAATACAGGGTGAAAAGCCAAGTAAATTGCTAATAAATATTGATTATTTAAAACTAGCTGTAAAAGAAATGTATTTAAAAAAAGTTATGTTTAATTTTTCCTATTTTCTATTAAACAATTTATTTTGAAACTACTCATTATTCTATGATCCTTGGATATGACTGACTTTTTTCTTATTATCCCCTCTCAAAATGATAAATTTAATGTTACTTAGCAAGACAAACTTTGGAAACAAATACAAGCTGCTTGGCAGGAGATACCATTAGATACATTGAAGAAGCTTGTGATGGCCATGCCTAACCGAATGAAGGCTGTGATCAAAGCAAACGGCTATTATACTAAAAATAATATTTATTTTGTAACAAGTACTTTATTCTTGTTAAAGCACTTGTTGAGTAAATCAAATAAAATTACTTTGATTGAATTGTTTATTTTCTGTTAATATGCCTCATAAAAGATAAAATAGTTCTTGTCCTAACACTTTTCCACAGCACTGTATCTCATGCTGAAATTTCTTTCAAGACATTAACAGAGACAACTTCTTTTTCGCATATACTTTATTTGTGTTCTTTCTGGTCTTGACGTCAAAATGTGATCACTTGTTTGTATTACTTTTGGGTGTTGACACAATTTATATTTTCTGAAATTTAGCTATATTAGTGTTTTTTTTTTAATCATTCACTGTGAGCAATGCGGGCCGCCACCTTTGCACAGTGGGTTGCAGTGATATACAAAATAAGGTAAAATGTATTTCGAAGAAAGGATAAAAGATAAACGGAATTCAAGAAAATACCAGATGGCAATTGACGATGCCATTAATTTTCGGAGATTGTAGCTCTCAGGGAAGCAAATAAACGGAAGGGATTTCCACTGACGATAGATGCAAATAAGGAACTTTTAAAGTTGACACCGTTCTTACTTTGTGAACTTTAGCCATATTAGTGTTTTGTTTTTTAAATCATTTCACTGTTAGCCGTGCTGGACCACCACCAGTGCACAGGTTACAGTGATATACAAAATATGGCAAAAGAGATGTCGAAGAAAGGATAAAAGATAAACAGGTTTGAAGAATTTAGAAGTTGGTAATTGACGTTGCATTCAAGTTTTTGGTGATAGGTGTAAATAAGAAACGCTGAGAGTAAATGTGACTGTTTTATTTAAATATTTAAACGATGAAATGATGGGGACTAGGTGCTATGTAGTTTCAGTATTAAATTAACGTATCTTGGCGTCGGGGGGACAAGCTCATCAGTGCAATTGGCATGAAAATATGTGCTTTGTATAAAGCTTTGCCCTGTTTCTCATTGCATTTTGTTATTGCGTATTGGAAATCTCATTTCAGTATGTTGGACATTTCTGTCAATTATATTTCACTATAATCTATTACTTTAAACGAAGAATGTGTCCAAACACGTTAGTCCACTGACTTCGAAATTTCCTGCATTTATCAGATTCAAGAATGTGTTTTTTTTTTCATTATATTCTCAAAAAATGGCAACCTTCCCTTTCTAATCTTAAGTTTATATTATTGTCATTTCTGTTCTTAAAACTTCGTAGTAATTCCAATGTTGTGTTCTTGTTATCCTCAAGACAATTCTGTCGATCCATATTCCTGTTGCCTCAAGTCTCGCCTTTATCTCTAATAATTACTGCCACATAGAAAAATGATAATATATAACAATTCATGATTCTTTTCGATCGAAGTTTTTTATATATATATACATGTTTTGATAATGAATATATTTGTTTTTTCATAAAACGAAACCCTCTACCGCTTTGGCTAAAGTCAAACTATCGGTCAGGTCAACGCATACTTAGATAAACCACAAATTAAAGCGAACTAATATCATAAGACCGTAAAACGGCGCCAACTATCAATCACACATATACAGTACTATTCAAAAGTACTGGGAAAAGAACTATTTTATCTTTTATGAGGCATACTGACAGAAAATAAACACTTTTATTAAACTAATTTTATTTTATTTACTCAACAAATGCTTTAACAAGAAAAATGTACTTGTTACAAAATAAATTTAATATTTAATATAATAGCCTTTTGCTTTGATCAGCCTTCATTCTGTCAGGCATTGACATCCCAAGCTTCTTCAGTGTATCTAATGGCATCTCCTGCCAAGCAGCTTGTATTTGTTTCCAAAGATTGTCTTGCAATGTAACGTTAGATTTATCAATTGTTTTCCAAAATATCCCACAGATGTTCAATAAAATTGTTTCAAAATAACTTGTTTAATAGAAAATAGGAAAGATTTAAATATAACTTGTTTTAATACATTTCTTTTACGCCTTGTTTTAAATAATCAATATTTATTAGCAATTTACTTGGCTTTTCACCCCGTATTTGAATTTCAGTTAGGTTTATCGAAACATCACCCCTGTTCTAATACTTTTGCACCTTACCGGTAGTGTGCAAGTGTTAGGACCGGGGTGATTTTAAACATTTTTCGAGGCCTCATAAAAGTTAAAATATTTCTTGTCCTCATACTTTTGCACAGTATTGTATATACCATAAATACACACACACACACACACACATGCTCTGACACACTTACACACACACACACACATATTCACTACAATTAATTACAGCAGTAGCAGCGACGAATGACCATTTTTTGAAAGGCACGGAACTCGGAAACAAGCTCTCCTCCTATTCTGAAGATGAGATTTTGATTTCGAAATAGTAACGTATAATAAATAGGTCATACCCAACAACTCTTTTACCTTTCTTTATTTTTCTCAACTTATTGTGACAGCCTTCAAGATCTAACCATACACATATATTTTTCTATTTTAAGTTGCCTTCAGATCTCAATGTTACATTATCCGTCATCTGGTTCCTCATTGGTTTCTGTACTTTAAAATCTATTTTTGCATTTTGGTCTGTTCTTCTTGTTGACAACCATGCATTCTGTGATCGGGCAGTTTATATGAAGTACGTTTTTTCCTCATTTTACTGTACTACATCCTGTCGGAGGTTCATGCAATTTTTCCTGCTACGTCAAATCTGTAAGAAGATTGTATATGATTCACTGTTAATGTCACAATCAATACATCTCTTTATTAAGAATCTTTTACTGTTACAAAATGAATGCCAATAATTTATTTTAGAATGTTTCAGTACATGACAATAAAAATATAGATTTTCAGAAATGGTTCACTGTCGCACAATGAATAAAGAATTTCAATTTCCAATGAATACAGACGTCTATTAACAATATTTATATATGTCGCAAAAAGAAAATTATTTATTAAGAGTCTAACATTGGCGCTAAATAAATACCGACATCCATTGAGAAAATATATGTATCTCACAATGACAATATATGTTTACGTGTAATGTGCCTTCATGACAAATTGAATGGAGATATTTCTAAAGAATTACTCAATATCGCACAATGAATAGATATATTCCTAGAATGATCCTTTACTACAAAGTGAATATACACATGTGTATAGTGTTTCGGATTGTACAATGAATACGAATATTTATGAAGACTGATTCAATAAGCGATTACGTAAATGGATATTTCTAAGGAGTCTATCGACATCACACAATAGCAGGTATCCGTTTATTTCACGTGATAAAAGTAATTCTATGTTTGTTCAGAATACAGTCTTTTAGTAGAGAGCAATAGGAACCAAGAAATGCATACATTTATAGTCGTGTGGCTGAAAGAGTTGCTAGAGGCTTTTCAGCCTTGACAACTAATCACATTCGGGGCTGCAAACCATAAGTTATCTCTGGTTTACTTTTGAGTTCTTTTTTCACGTTTGGATATGGCCGTGTAATGCAAATACGGCTTAAAATAGTTTTCGGTGTCCAAGACAGACGCTACCCGAGCTGACAAGCTACTTCTATTCGAAACATCTTGAACGTATCTGTTTAGACGATTTGAGATATTTGCAAGAGAAGAAAAACTTTATATATAGTGGCATCTTGCGCATAATACAAGGCAGGGGCATGAAAAACTTTATAATTTATACAATGTAAAAAATTACATACACGTTTTAAAAGCATCCCGTAAATTATATATATATATATATATATATATATATACCGTGTGAATAAGGAACGAAGAAAAATTTACAACGTTCAAAACATTAATTTAAAACAGTGCTCGATATATAATATAGAGCTATGAATATTTAATTTAGAGCGTGTACAAATTTTTAAAAATATATATATATATATATATATATATATATATATATATATATATATATATATATTCAATCTAAAAGACTGGTAAATCCAAAAACCCGATCCTAATTAAAATTAATTTTATTAATATTAAAATTGTTCAAGGTGGTGGGGGATCGATGCAAGTATTATATTCTATTTACAGATCCAAATATAAAAAATAAAACAAAAATATGGAAAGTTAAATCCTTTGAATAGCCATTTCTACGAGGAAATCCTCGCTTCTTCGTGTTTTATGAAGAATCCTATTGATAGACGCTGATGTAAAGCTGCATCGATAAGAAATGTACTGTCATATATATATATATATATATATATATATAACAATATATTTTATATATATATATATATATATATAAAATATACTGTTATATATATATATATATATATATATATATGACAGTACATTTCTTATCGATGCAGCTTTACATCAGCGTCCATCAATAGGATTCTTCATAAAACTCGAATATATATATATAGTTCAGTTTTTCCCAAATAAATGTTTTCTAAAAATCTTTTTTCTAATAACTTCATCCCATTTAAAAACGCTAGTTTTATTAACACGTCCCTAGCGTCTCTACGGAGATGAAATTATTCTTTTCTTAATTTTTTCTTTCTTTTCTTTTTCCTTTTTCTTTCCTTTCTTTTCCATTTTGGTTAGCCCACTTCCCTGTCAAACACCTCTTTTTTCTTCCTTCCCTTCTCATTCCTCTTTTTTAGAGCTAGACAATGCCAATTTTTATTTTTTTCACTTACAACTCGATCTGAAAGTAATGTTGACCAAAATTTAAAAATAGTCATTGATTGCTATCTACTTCAATCTCACCTATCTAGTTTTTTTTTGTGACGTAAATCTTTGAACTTCCGACGGTAATATCTTTTTTTTTTTTAGTATATGTTGCTGATGAAATGTGAAATCACTCTCAGGGATTTCATGTTGAATAACCATGACCATAACATTACAACAGATTAAAAATTACATTTTGGTTAATTTTCACATTCTAAGGAACGTTACCAATTTGTCAACTGTTATATTTGAAGCAGGAGAAAAATATGCAGCAATTTTTAGAAACACAGTTTTCCAGTTACATTTGTTACCATAACTCACACTCCTGAAGATGATTTCGGAAAGAGGTTGAAAGTACTTGAGTACCTTAAGAAATGAATAAAATAAAAATCTGTCAACGTTACTGCTAATTTCTGACATCTTTTGTTTGTAATACGCGAAAGATTATCCGTGAATCTGAACGAATATTACACTGTCCAACAAAATTAAAGTTTTTAAAAAGTACATGCTACATAAGAGCTGTTTCGGTCTAAGAAAGTATTGTGATACCAAATCCCACTTTTATTTTTCTAGATTAGGCAGCATTTTTATGTACTATAAATCATATTTATTATTATTGGTTATGGATGAAAAGCAGAATTGTCAGTTTAAACAACATTTGTCCTCTTGACCATTTTGTGTAGAGTGTCGTCATCCCTTTTTATATTGCAGCGGTAGTCTGCCAACATGCCGCGGTTTTATTTTCCTTTAAAACGTTTCTCCATCACTGAAATATCCTGATGGAATCTCTCACCATGTCCATCACTCACATCACCAAGACTCTCCGCAAAAAAGTCCAAATGAGAGTGGAGAACATGAACCTCTAGAGACATGTTACATCCCATATCATGATAACAATGCAGCAGATCATTCACAACTTGCACATCGTCATCTGAACGATGTTTTCCCAGGAAATTATCACAAACTTTCTTGAATGATTCAAAAGCAAATTTTTCTTTTTTTCTTGAGATGTTTGTTAAAAGTTTCATCAAGTACAAGTTTTCGAATTTGGAGACCTATTACAATACCTTCTTTTATTTTAGCTTGACTTAGGGAAGGGAACCTTTCTGCAAGATATGCTAATGCAAAGGAATCCTTATATCTAGGGCCTTCACATATTACTTAAACAAACTAAGTTTAATATGCAAAGGAGGCAAATGGATTCTATCACTTTGCAGAAGCAGTTTGTGCTTGATATTATGCTTTCCTTGTTCAGTTTCATCTCTAACAATCCAATCCTTGCGTACATAATGTTCAGTTCTTGCTCTGGATTCCCATAATCACAGGAAGCAGCAAAGTTTAGTATAACCAAATTGCAAGCCAGTAAGCATGGCTATAACCTTGAAATCTGCGCAAACATATCATTTATGGTTATTATATTGTATGCTCGTTAAAATTGTTTTAAAATTTTCCTATGATTCGTTCATAGTTGCGCTGTAAGCTACGAGAACAGATGGCAAAGTGTTACTGTTGTGTAACAAAACAGCTTTGATGCTTTCTTTAGATGCATCTAAGAAAAGTCGCCAGTTGTTATTATCATATGCTATTTCCAGTTGTTCAAAAAGTTTAGCGATGTTATTACAGAAGCATAAGTCATCTTTTTATTGTAAACAAAACATGCAGTTTTTGTGCACGTTTTCTGTAGAATGTTATCTTTACTCCTTCTTTAAGAAGATTACGTTCTTTAAGCCTTGATGCCAGAAGCTCACTTTTGTTTTTCGTTAAATAGAGATCTCTACATAAGTCATTTTAAGCCTCTTGAGAAAATGGTATTGGTTTACTATTGCTTTCTGAATAAGAGAGTTCTGTTGTTTCATCACTGGCGTGTTCATCTTCACTATTGGCACTCTACGTTTCTTAATCTGGGTTTTTTGGTTAATTTTTTGAGTTCTAAACTGGGTGCATTGCTGATTGAAAATCTGGGTAAGCAATGTGTTTCTTTTTCTTTGCTGTAACCCGTATATTCTTGCTGACAGAAATGGCAATCGTTAGAATGGTCTTTCTGATCACGCCAAATAATTGGCACACCAAACTTCATGTGAACATTTTTCTTCCATACCATGTACTCAATGTCTTCACACACGTAAGGCAACAGACACGAGGAGCACATGGCTTGTCTTGGTCTCTTGTTTCACAATGAAAGTAAGCTTTGTACAATTTCTTGATATGGCTTGTAATGCTGCGCTTGTCGTTAGCAAATGTTAATTTGCCATCTATATAGCAGAATCTATTTGGATCATTTTTACACTGTCTTGACATCATTGTCAAAACCTATAAAAAGAATAAAGAAATATTAAATCTAGATTTATTAGTCATGACTTATTTAGTGATAAACACGGTTTAATATAAGCACAACAATAACATATACACAATATGTAAGCACAATGAAGTGAGAAATTCAGTTTTGACTTTTTTGGAAAAATTTTCCAAAGTTACAAATTTTCACAAAAACTACCTAACTCAACAAAAAAGTCAAGAAATGGATTTTCTATGACAATTTCTATGACGAATATAAAAATGGGCACAGTTGTCCTGTACTTTTTCAAGTGTTGTACAGTGTTATTAAACATAGTGTTAGTAATTTATTTAATCTGACATGTTTCAAAGAGATAAGTGAATATAAAGTTTAATTAATCACATAGTATCTACTCAACTACGAGTATCTATAAAAATAATATTCACTCAAATAAATTCAAATATGTCGGTTGTAAATCCATTTCGTAAATCTCTGGAACTTTCCGTAACGTTGTCTGTTTACATTAGTTTACATTAAGATAGGCTTTCAGAGCAGAGATGAATATTACAAGTCGTCGGAAATTTGTGTTTATGAGGTTTGATTCGTCTTTGTTTCGACTGTAAAATCATTTGTGGTCGAGTGGTCTAAGACGCAGCAGATTAATTGATTGCTTCCACTGTGTTGTTAGGATACGCAAGTTCAAATCTCGCCAAAATGACACAAGTTTCTCAAAAATATTCAGGCCGTATATATATATATATATAAATATACTGTTTAATTAACCCATTTTAACTCAGTGTCCTCATTTGAGGACAGCATAAAAAACTGTAAAATATAATGGGTATGAATCATTATATAAAACCATTATTATATATAGGACATATTAATTCATCAACAACATTACCTTCTAAATATTTCCCGGTTGGAAGAAATATTCTTGTGATTTGTAAATGAATTTAATGCTCTAAAACCTGAGAACACTGGGTTAAAATGTGTTTTAACGAGTATTTGTTCAATTAAGAGTGTTTATTAATAAATAAAGGTAAAATAAATAATTATATATATATATATATATATATATATATATATATATATATATATATATATATACTTCATAAAATTACTGAAATGGTAATGCAGTTAGGTTTCTTTTATTTATTTTTTCTTCTAATAATATTTTTAATTTCTTTATATAAACTGTGGGTAAAATTTCGGGATTTTCTCAATGTCCAATTTGTTTCGGATATACATTTAGCCACTATAAAGGACCTTGATTACCACACTAACTTGTCAGTCGTTTTTAAATTATAGAAGAGTGGTATATAAAGATATACAGACAAATGTCGAAAAACGTTATATATGTGAAAAAAGAGAAAATAAATATAGAAATATAAATTAGTATTTAAGCGTAAATTATGGTTGTTTCATTAAGTATATTTAGAAAAAAAACTTTTTTTTAATAGCACAGAGTAAATATGTTTACTTTCATTCAAAGATTACAGTGTAGCAGAATAAATTTATTTTCGTAATACGAAGGTTTGACTAAAGCTGTCTAGCGACATAAAAATTTTTATGCCTAAGCAGTAAACATAGATATTTTCAAGAATATTTTCGTATCTCAAAAACTGAGATATTAATGAAAAATGAGTTAGTAGTTTACAATGAATTTAAGCAGTCATTGAGAATGTTAATTTTTATTGCATTCAGAACGTTGGCATTTAATAAGAAGGTTAAGTTTTTGTAAAATAAATATTGATTGTTATTAAGAATATTTCTTTGTATTTCGCAAAGAATGGAGACATTCATTAATATAGTTTCTTTTTGTAGATGAATATACAATTATTAAGGTTTCGTTTCATCGCACAAAGAATGGAGATATTTCTTACAATTTATTTCTTTATTTCCCATTGAATAGACATTTATTAAGGTTTCTTTTCCACATATTTAATGGGGACTTTATTAAGAAGGTGTGGTGATACCGAGCAAGCGAGGGACCGGATATTTGCCCTCAGAGATCCAGAAAGCAAATGACTAAAACTGGTCTTTGCGCATCTGGGCTCCCCGCAGAAGTCCCGGTGGTAAACCAAAAATAAATATCAAATTCCTTTTACGGACCTGTAGAGGAACTCTGGATCCCGATTGGTCTTCAAATCGCAAAATTCAAAATACGTCATAGAAACGCTTTTCCATAGCTAAAGAAAAAATATCGTTTCTGAGCCACCCTACGGACTAGATTCAATATTTAAGGATGGTCTCTAACCGGTAACAACTGTTATTTCAAAGGAGGTGGTTTGCTGACAGTCAGTCAGTTTAGGTGCCATACGTGATACACGCTTGGGCGATCATGTCTCGAAAGAGAAGATTATCCCGCAGTAGGTTGCCATTCCTTTCTGCGGTAGACTGGTTGCCGACCAAGGCTATAGAACCCAATCTGTCCTGCTATTAAACCCATAACTGGAAGGAAGAGACGGATTAATACCTTTCCCAAGGGTATTTGCGCGGTTTGCTGACACACATCGAAAATGTAACTCTCAACTTCAAGTGACCCGGACATTGTCCTCTCTTTCTCTCTTTCTTTCTTCTTAACTATCTCAACAATTACTGCTACAAACATTTTGGGAAAACTTTTTAATACCTCGACTTTATCACTGTGAACACTATGCTCTTAACTTTCTCAATGAACATTAATTTCTACAAATCTTGTTATTTCTTCTTTTAATAAATTTCTGTTTAAACATTCACAATGTATACTTTATTATTCTAGGTTTCTATACCAATCCCCACATTTCAACTTGCCGACAACCAACCTTCTGATGAAAACCTTCTGATAATAATCCTGGTGATGAATATTATTCAACATAAAACTTGTAAGCTCTAGGGAGTTGGGTTAAGTCTGACACAAGGCCGAACAAAAAAAAACATTAACCAGCTCCCTACACTTCAAAAGTTTCATTTTATTGCAAACAGAATGGATATATTTCATAGGAACATTCTCTTCAGTAGACAATTATTATGATTTTTTTCGCACATTGAATAATGACATTTATAAAGAATGTTTCGTTTTATTTCACACGGAATGGAGATATTACTTAAGAAGGTTCATTTTTCTTACAATAAATAAAGACATTATAAAGACGCCCTCTGTTTTACAACGTTAATACAGACATTTATCATAAATATTTTTTCGAAGTACAAAATAAATGATTTGTTCAGTTAATTCTGCATTGCTCAAATAATTTATGGCTTTTTAATACACAATATATCAATGTAAAATTTTCGCAATTATGCCATTAATGCGGGCCTTCATTAAGATTTCCGGATTGGAAATTAAATCGAGTTATTTCACAAGAAATTTTCCCAATTTGGTAATGAATAGAAATATTTATTATTATTTCTCTATTGCAAAATGAATTGAGGTATTTTTCATGTTTTCTCAGTTACTTAATGCATAGAAACATTTATTAAGTTTTCTTTATTTTTTTTAATCGTATCACCCCGAGCAATGCAGTACTGCCACCGATGTGCAGCGGGCTACATAAGAGCAAAAATATTATGTAGAAGAGAGTGAAGAGGAAGACGAACCAGTTAGAAAGGTGCAAGAGAAGGATGGGAATACCGGTGTGATGACCGTTGCAAAGGTGGAGAGAAAGGAAAGGATATACGGGGTGGTGAAAGAACTAGAGTCAAGTGTTTCATAGATGATTATTGACATTGCATTTAATTTCCTGGAGGTTGTAGACGTCAGGAAAGCAAGAATATGGAAGCGAGTTCCACAGGCGGGAGGTGCGAGAGAAGAAGCTGCAGGAGTAGAATTTTCGTCTGAATTTGGTTAATCTAACTGTGAATGGGTGGGACCCCGTTGCCAATCCGGTTGCACGAGTAAACACCTGTTGCAGAGGCACCAGTGACTTAAGTTCGTTGGAGCAGAAGCCATGAAAATATTTATAGAACAGACAAAGGGAGGTCACATCTCGTCGCTGGGGAAGTGGCTGTAGTCGAGCCGCCAAGTTGGTACCTATCACATGAGTGATTCTCATTTGGAGCCTGTCGAGAACACTGAGATGAACAGCAGGGGCGCCTGACCATATATGGCAGCAGTACTCCTTGCACAGACGAAAGGTTGATTTGTATCTATGCAGGATGGATTCAGGCGAAAAAAACATCCTGTCCCGACACAGTGACCCAACCTTCTCAGCAGTGGATTTAGCTATGGACTCAATGTAGTGGTTCCATTTGAGATCAGAAGAGAGGGTAAGGCCGAGAAGGCGCAGTGTATTGTTCTCAGGGAAACTTGTTTGGTCCATGCTTATGGGAGGCAGGAGAGGTTACCTGTGATGATTGACAGACAACAGCTTGGCCTTAGTCGCATTGAAATTGACAAGCCACTTCTTACCCCAATTCACCACAGAGTGTAGATGACGTTCAAGGTCAGCAGCAAGTTTATGTTTGTCCGCCACGACCGGTTTCTTACTGATGCGGGAGTAAATTGTGGTGTCATCTGCGTAGATGCCTACTTGGCTCTTGATCTCATCTGGGAGGTCATTTATGAAAATAAGGAAGAACGTCGGGCCCAGGATAGAGCCCTGAGGGACAATAGCGTCTGTGCTCTAGGATGTAGAGGCATGCCCATTCAGGATGACCTTCATTTTGCGGTTATTTAAAAAAGATTGGATTAGATCAAGCAAGCGTGTTTTTCCTATCGCGTTTATTATGTTTTCTTTATGACAAAATGAATAGAGATATTTAGGATGTTTCCTAGTAATCAATAAATAATGGCAGTTATTTTGTTTCCTTTTTGCAAAATGAATTTTTGTAATTCTTAAGAATTTTTCTGAATTATACAATGTTTTCTATTCAAATATTAACATAAGTATTAAATAAAATATTTTCTCTCTTGCACAACGAATAGGATCATTTACAAATCGTCTCTATCGCCTGATTAATATGAGCATTTAATACAAAAGATATTGTTGTGTAGAGTCAAATGTCATTTTTTATAATCATATCGTCCCAAGCAAGTCATTTTATTGCCACTGTTTTGCAGGGGGTTATGAGAAAGAATGTCAGGTTATAGGGGTGTCAGGAAGTGGGTAATATCTAATTTATCTGAAGGATAATAATAGAGAATTTTTTTTAATAATCTTTTTCATCTATAATCATATCGTCCCAAGCAAAGCATTTTGCTGCCACTGTTTTGCAGGGGGTTCCATAGGAGGAAAGTTATGAGAAAGAGTGTCAGGTTATAGTGGGAGTCAGGAAGTGAGTAAGAGAAGTATTACCGTGGCCATAAACTGAGGTATCACTTAGTATATTGATTGTAATGTAGAACTGATCCCCCACTTCATATCTAAATGATAATAGTACAGAATTTTTTTAAAATAATCTTTTTCTTCTATACTCATATCGTCCCAAGCAAAGCATTTTGCTGCCACTTTTTTTGCAGGGGGTTACATAGGATGAAAGTTATGAGAAAGAGTATCAGGTTATAGGGGGTGTCAGGAAGCGGGTAAGAGAAGTATTACCGTGACCATAAACTGAGGTATCCCTTTGTATATTGATTGTAATGTAGAACTGATCCCCCACTTCAAATCTAAATGATAATAGTATAGAATTTTTTTTAATAATCTTTTTCTTCTATAATCATATCGTCCCAAGAAAGCATTTAACTGCCACTGTTTTGCAGGGGGTTACATAGGATGAAAGTCATGAGAAAGAGTGTCAGGTTATAGGGGGTGTCAGGAAGTGGGTAAGAGAAGTATTACCGTGGCCATAAAGTGAGGTATCACTTTGTATATTGATTGTAATGTAGAATTGATCCCCCACTTCAAATCTAAATGATAATAGTATAGAATTTTTTAAAATAATCTTTTTCTTCTATAATCATATCGTCCCAAGCAAGCATTTTACTGCCACTGTTTTGCAGGGGGTTACATAGGATGAAAGTTATGAGGAAGAGTGTCAGGTTACAGGGGGTGTCAGGAAGTGAGTAAGAGAAGTATTACCGTGGACATAAAGTGAGGTATCACTTTGTAAATTAATTGTAATGTAGAATTGATCCCCAACTTTATATCTAAATGATAATAGTATAGATTTTTTTTTTAATAATCTTTTTCTTCTATAATCATATCGTCCCAAGCAAAGCATTTTACTGCTACTGTTTTGCAGGGGGTTACATAGGATGAAAGTGATGAGAAAGAGTGTCAGGTTATAGGGGATGTCAGGAAGTGGGTAAGAGAAGGATGAGAATTCTGATGAGAGTGGAGTGGACAGAGAAAGGAGCTTCAGAGAAAAGATGCGAGTCAGTGATATAAGAAATGACTATTGACTTTACATTTAAATTCTTGGTGATTGTAGCTGGCAGGGAAGCAAGTAAATGGAAGAGAACTTCACAGTCGGGAAGTACAAGGAAAGAAGCTGGTGGAGTTGAATTTGCGCTTATATTTTATTAGTTTCACAGTAAAATGGTATGATCTAACTGCTAATCTTGTGGCTCGAGTAAATTCATACATAGGGGGCACCATTGAGCTAAGTTTATTGCAGCAGAAGCCGTGAAAATATTTGTAGAAGAGACACAGAGAACCATATTGCGCCGGTGAGAAAATGACTTTATCTTAGCTGCAAAGTCGGGATCAATCACATGACAGATTCTCTGCTGGATATTGTCAAGGACTCCTTAGGTGGATAGCAGGAGCACCTGAGCAGATATGGCAGCAGTATTGAATGCACAAGAGGATGTTTGATTAATATATGTGCAGTGTTGTTTCAGACGGGAAAACTTCCTGGCCCTACACAGAGAACCGACTTTTTTAGCAGCGGATTTAGCTATGGATTCTATATATTCATTCCACTTGAGATCTGTTGTGTTAACTCGAGGAAGCGCATTATTTTAACAATACATTTATTTACTAATTTACTAAGAACGTATACATTTAGCACAATGAGTAGGACATTTAGTAACATTCCTGTATTTCACAATAACAGATTCTTGGGTATGATGATATACTACATCCGGCAGGAAGACGCCTGATTTGGAGATTGTAGTTTTTCCTGGATAGAGGAACCAGTTTCTTAATTTTTGTTGTTTCTCGATTTCCCCAGATCTGGGATGGTAGAACCTGTTACGGTCCTAATTATATGAAAATTATAAGACCCCTAAAAAATTCAAAAATCTATGAAGGTATAAGCATACATTTTTATAGTAAAATTATCCACAGTATATATCTATATTGGAACTTCTAGCAATACATATTTATAGCAGATTGACCAAAATACATATTTATAGTAGATTTATCAACGATAAGTTTTATAGCCAAATGACAAACAATGTTTTCTATCTGTAGCTAAAGACATGCTAATTGCATTCAAAACATTTTTAATTCAGCGTTGAGTGTCCCATAAATGCGCCACTTAACAAAATCAATCATCAAGGAAGAATTCTTTCGTGGCATGAATTCATACAATTACAACAGCATAAAGGAATCAAACTGTATTCAAGCATATAACTTTGACAAAACTACAATATAAAACAGAAATATTATATATGCCCACACAATCATGTACATGCATAAAAGCTAAAGGAGACAGAAAATGATATCAAGACATGGAATGGAGTACAGGGAACTACACAAGGAAATAAGGAGAAAATGCAGACAGGCTAAAGAGAAATGGCTCAATGATAAATGTGCAGAAATAGAGAGATTGAGCAGGAATAATAAAGCAGACATGCATAAGGAAATAAAAGATCTGACAAGAAAGAAATACCTGCTCTTCAACAGGATGTATAAAATCCAAGGATGGAACAATCATATTGGAGAAAGAGGAAATACTCCAACGATGGAAAGAATATACAAAGGATCTTTTTCCACGACAAGAGAGAGCAACCGATAATACACAAAGATGAGGACAGACCAGAAATATTAAAGTCTGAAGTGGAATCTGCAGTAGCTAAACTGAATAGAAACAAAGCAGCTGGACCAGACGGCATAGTCATAAAGTTGCTGATAGCCCTGGAAGAATTTGGCTTAGAGAAAATTACAGAAATTATAAATGAAATTTATAATAGTGGTGTAATATCAGATGACCTCCACAAGTCGATCTTCATAGCACTGCTCAAGAAGCCAGGAGCAAACGAGTGCGAACTCCAAACAATCATCAGTCTAATGAGCCATATAACAAAACTGATGGTCAGAATACTGATGAATAGAAGGTGAAGCAGAATCGGGCCAGAGATAGGACAAGACAGTGCGGTTTCTTCAAAAACACTGGAACAAGGAACGCCATATATAAGATTAGGATGCTCTCTGAAAGGGCAATACAAATGAAGAAGGACTTATAACTATATCTTATTGATTATGCAAAGGCGTTTGACAAAATACGCCACAAAGAATTGATGGAGATGCTTGGAAGCCTCGACATATCTGGGAAAGATCTAAGAGTAATCAAGAATCTCTACTGGCAGGAAACAGCCTGCATACGAACAGGTAACGAATTCAGCAGTGATACAAAGATTGAAAGCGGCGTTAGACAAGGTTGTGTCTTTTCACCGGATCTATTCAACTTGTACAGCATGACTATTTTGAGAACCCTAGAAGTTATGCCAGGATTCATCATATTTAAACAATATAGGTTAGGCAGATGATACAGTGCTGATAGCAGACAGGGAAAGGAAACTACAAGACCTTCTACAGAAGGTAGCTGAAGAGAGTGAAAAGAAAGAACTACAACTAAACTGCAAGAAAACCGAATGCATTGTCATCAGCAAAAAGGGCAACCCTAAAATTCCAAATACAGGTGAGGGACACTAAAATCAATCAGGTACAAAAATTTAAATACCTGGGAAATGTTCTATTAGAAGACGGAAAGTGCGACACAGAGATACGAAGGCGAATTGGCATGACGAATGAGGCATTCCAGAAGTTGATTAAAGTAATAAGAAACAGGACAATTTCGCTAGAAACAGGGGAAAGTAGCGGATAAGATATTTAAGAGACCTGATCAGGTGGATGACGGAACGAGTGTTGCATAGTGCAACAGCAGAAAGCGTGCTAAGAACCACCAGGTACAGGGAGATATGGAAAGACATGATCGCCTACGTCCTGAAAGGACATGGCATATAAAAGAAGATGATCATCTACCACTTATTAAACTGTGAAAGCAGAATAAAATATCATGCATTTTTTACTTGATATGCAAATTAAACGAGCTAAACAAAACAAACAAGACAATAACATAAACATTTACTGAGATGAACTGCCGTTGGCACAATTCATACGGACATTCATTTTTTCAAGTTATTGATGAAGTATGGCCTTTATTAGAAATATTTATGTTCTTCAAAATAAACTGAGACATCTATTAAGATATATTTTTTGGACAATCAATATAAACATTTAATTAGATGGAATCTTTATTTCAAATTGAGAAGATATATTTAATGAATTTTTCTGTAGTTCACAATAAATACAGAAATTTATTACAGTATGCTCTCTATTGCTCAAGAAATAGACACATATATATTAAAAAATATTCATTAACTATAAACGAACTGAGATATCTAAAATATTTCTCAATTTCACAATGAATAGATAAATTTATTTAGAGTACTTTTGGTGTGTGTAATAAATAACTTCAGATATAAATTAGTGTTTCGTCTTAAAAAAATTATCACAAAATAAACAGAGCCGCATATTCTAAAGATCTTTGCATTGCACGATAAATAGGGACATTTAATTAAAATGTTTTTGCATCGTACACTGAATTAAGAAAGTTTTTTACATCATGAATACAGGCGTTTATAAAGGAGGTCACTTAATTACTCAATTAAACTAAGTATTTAATTAGTAGTCTGTATTGGCCCATGCATAAAAGTATTTATTATAGCATACCAACGCTTCTATATATATTTATAAATCTACTATTCGTCCGTAAATTCAATACAATTACCATATCTGGTCGAGTGTTATCCATCGCTAAGTTCTCGATAAAAATCCAAATATGGATCTGCAATGTAATCGATCATGATCTGGCATCTTGACTTTAGTCACTTTCTCAAGGACCTCATAGAGCTTCCATCTGTCTTTTTTTACAGATGCTTAAATGGTAACCGCACTGACATCTTTTTTCCCTGGTACCCCAACCACATGAATTTAAGTTTTCAACTAGATTGGCATCTAGATCCCAACATTTTACCGCCAAAATAGTGAAATGTAACCGCTACTTCTATTCAAACAGTTTCTTTTCTCGCACTTCCCGTTTACAGAATTCCTTTCCGTTTGCTTGCTTTCCTGATTGCTACAATCTCCAAAAATGTAAATGCTACGATAATCCTATTTTCATGAATTGCATCCATCTTGTTTATCTTTTCCTCAATGCGCTTTGTACACAGATTTTTTTTTCAGTGTATTCTCCTGAAAAATAATGGGGTCCTGCTTTGCATTGGATAAAATGATAAAAAGAAACTTTCGAATTATATATATATATATATATATATATATATATATATATATAATTTGAAAAATACATTATTTAGATGCGGTTAGGGTGCATCATCAGTGATGTTACCCTTGTTCATTGACAGTTTCGGTCCTTTACAAACATCATACCTTCTCTCCAGGTTGACCCAGCCAGGGTGGATCAGGCCATGACCTGTGTCCTAATCTCTGCTTCCGATGCTGTTAGAATGCAAAATGTTTTTTTTGGGGGGGGGAGTTGCACAGAAGAGGAGGAAAAGGTTTCTTGAACAAAGTAGGCAACAACAAAAAAAAATGAATGTGTAGCTAGTACAGATATATATATATATATATATATATATATATATATAGTGTGTGTGTGTGTGTGTGTGTGTGTGTGTGTGTGTGTGTGTGTGTGTTGCACCAAAATTCAACACTTGACAAATAGAATACAAAATAGGCAATGAAAACAAAAGCTGTATATCAGAGATCCGACAGTATATTTAGCAACAGTTAAAGTTACATACTACAATATTTTTCAATGTAACCGCCGCCGGCGTTGATGACCATCTCAAGGCAGGCGTGAAATGAGATCACAGGCTTTGGCGATCATGTCCTTGTCCATAGCGGCGAACGCGTCCACGATGGCTGCTTTCAGAGAGTCAACCGTGTTGTAGGCGTGTTTGTTAATCTTGGTCTCTATCGGGCAAACAGAGGAAATAGTCAAAGAGATTGCAACAGGGTGAGAAGGGCAGCCACAAGTCCGGTAACTTGTGGCTGCCCTCCTCACCTGCTGAGGAACACTGCTGAGTAGCCACGCGTGGGTCCGCTTGGATTTGTGGCAGGAGCGGAGTCCTGCTGGAAGACGTAGAAGCGTGCAGCAGCGATCTCGTCCATCTGGGGCTTCATCACGCTCCTCAGCACCACAACATAAACTTTCGGGTCTCTGCATATACAATTTTTATTGTTATTGTCTATTTCGTTTTCTATTTTTCAAGTGACAGATTTTGCCGCAACAGGCTTTTTATGTGGTAATATTTTTTGTTATAAGTTTATAATTAAACATAGTTTAGGTTGGTTAGATCGGAATAATCCAGGGCGAATTTTAACGCCAAACTCAATAGGTCTTTGTCTATTTTCAGTTCCCTAAGTGAAAAGCACATTTACGAAAATCTCGTAAACGTTTCACGAGGACACGTGATAAAAAAATATTTCAATGCCTGACGAGGTGCTAATTAAGATAGTGCCGAAACGCCACGTCTCTTGTATTGCAGTAGTCTTAGTTGTTATTATAAACTTATAATAAAAATATTACCATATATAATGCTTTACTAAGTATCGAGCACATTTAATAAAGTAAATTACTACAAACAGTGGACTGCTGCCCAACTAGTTTGTGGTACTTCTAATGTATATATATATATATATATATATATATATATATATGTTGTGTGTGTGTATTTAGGCAGCATTTTTTCATTGATATATGTTTCATTAAATATGATAGACAAGCTATGTCTATTTATTTTATGCAAATTCTTTTCATATTCTCTGATAAGCTTAATAGCATTATCATTAAATGAAGAAAGAAAATTACAATATTGATGCATATAATAATCCAATTTAAGCTTTCGGCTTACATAAGCCATTTTCAAAGATGTAAAATTACATTATATATTTAAACAAGGACAAACCATAATGACAAACTGTTTTTGTTTACATGGAAGATTTCCAAGCAACAATAAACTAGTGCATTTAAGACGCTGGAAGCAAATGTCGCATCACAGCTCATGACGCCACCAAGTGAGCGTAAAAGTAAGAAATATTAAGTATGTGTGATGTCATGAGCTGTGATGCGACATTTGCTTCCAGCGTCTTAAATGCACGAGTTTGTTGTTGCTGGGAAATCTTCCATGTAAACAAAACAGTTTGTCATTATGGTTTATCCGTGTTTATATGTCTAAACTTCTTTATAAATGGAACTTTGTCTGTGTGTGTGTGTGTGTATATGTGTGTGTATCCGTTACCTATAGACGTCGAAACGGCTGAACCAATTTTCTTGAAAATTTACACAGTTGTACTATAAACGTCCGCGAGTGTTCTTAGATAGGTTTTGTGTCGAGGTACCCCTGATAAATATCGATAATCGAAAAAATCGGGTTATAGAAGGAGTGGTCCGATTTTAATCAAATTTGATACACTCATAGACAAAGACATAAGAAACGATATTCAGAAGTTTCAAGGTTGCAATACAATATTATTACAATAGTCCACAAAATGAATAATATATATATATATATATATATATATATATATATATATATATATAAGGCAAGATGTTTGTTTGTGTGTGTCTGTTTTTCTGTCTGTATGTCCTTTATACAGATCCACAATTTTTATCCGATTCTCATAAAACTTCACACAAACATTCTTTAGGCTGAGTCTGAGTTCCAGGACCATGGATTAGTTTTTAAAGCTTTCATTAAACCTGAGCAACGCCGAGCTATACAGCTAGTATAAAATAATTGACATCTTTGAAAATGGCTTATGTAAGCCGAATGCTTAGATTGGATTATAAAAAAAAAGATGTATCAATATTGTAATTTCCTTTAATTTTTCATTTAATGATAATGCTATTAACCTTATCCGAGAATATGAAAAAATCTGCATTAAGTAAAAACATAACTTGTCTATACTATTTAATGAAACATATATATATATATATATATATATATATATATATATATATATATATTTGTAAACGATTTATTACGCGACCTTAGTTTCTACCGTGTGGTGTCTTCAGACAATTTGCAATAACTGATTTTATCGTTTAACTTTTTTTTAAGAACGCCCACGTAATGGTGATGTTTTTTTTGGAACGCTGACGTGACGGAGAATTTTAGAACCTATATAAGCCTCCTTCATTTTTTAAGTCGATCAGCCAAACAAGTTGCATATATGATTTGATTATTGTAGTGAATGCTTGTCCAGAAGAAACCGTACTTGAATAAACGCATACACAGGTCTAGTGTAGAGCGTACCACAATGCCTCCAAATGACCATTCTAATATATGACGAACTCTTAATAACGTCATCATATTTAGATCTATTTATCATGTATCTTTCGCTATTGCCAATGCAGATATTTATTAAGAATGTTTCTGTATTTAACAGTGAATACAGATATTGAATGTATTTTTTAATATCACACACTGAATATAGACATACAGGTGAGAATAGGTCTGCAACCCCCAAGAACAAAGATATTTTTAAGATTTTTTTTTTGTCATCGCACTTTAGATTGACATTTTATTTATGGATAGGTTAATATCGCACAAGTAATGGCAGTATATTTTCAATAATCATACACCATCTCCCAGAGAATAAATATGGTCGAAAAAATGTTGGAATATCTCAAATTAAACAGATGTATATATTAGGAATAATTTAGCATCACACATTTAAGGACGAAATGTGCTAATTTCTAAAATGTAACACGGCATATACAGATATTTATAATTAGTCTTTCACAATCGAAGAATGTACAGAGATGTGGGTTTGTTAAGGAAACACTTTTCAAATTCAAATGAATTAAAAAACTGATAAAATTAAAAAAAAACAGCGGTAATCTGAAACGCAGGTTGGCTGCTACGAAGTTTGGTGTCATAGTCTCGTTCTGGACATTTTTTCTCGGTATAATCTAACTCTTCTTCTTTTTCTTTCTTCTTCTTCTTCATCTTCTTCTTCTATGTGCCCTGTCCTTTCAGGACGTAGGCAATCATGGTTTTCCACATCTCCCTATCCCTGGTGGCTCTTAGCACGCTTTCTCCCGTTACACCACGCAACCCTTTTGAGAGAAATAACAGGACAACATATATTAAGAGCAACAAGGGACAGGAAGATGTGGAGAGCCATAATCATTTATGTCTTGAAGAGACACGGCACATAAAATAAGAAAACCTATGCTGATAAAACAGATATTTATTTGTCAACCATCGCATTTACTAATCTTCGAATGGCACGTGACAAAATTTAAGCCTAACCATATTAATAGTTCACAAATTACAGTTATTTACAAATTACAGTTATTTGTTGCACATTTTTAAAACAATGGAAAAATCTGGATTCTGTGTGTTCATAAAGCATTTCTTTCTGATGGGAAAAATTTTGTTCAAGCAAAGCAATGGCTTCATAAATGTTTTTCGGGCTGCTTCGTCGAAATGAAAAGCAGTTAAGCGTTGGTATGCTGACATTAAACGCAGTCGTACAGACACAAATGAGGCTGAACGCTCAGGTCGACGAAACTCGGCAGTTGTCCTGGAAAAAAACAAAAAATTACACGAACTCCTTTTGGCCGATCGTAAATTGAAGTTGCGTGAGGTAGCAGAGGAGTCGAACATGCCAGAATGCAGTGTATTCACCATTTTGCATAAATTTTTGCAAATGAGAAAACTATGTTCAAAGTGGATAAAAAATGGATCCACCACTTCACACTGGAGTCAAATCGGCAGTCAGTTTAGTAGACAGCAGCAGGTGAAACCGGTCCAAGGCGATCACAAACGCAAACATCAGCAGGCAAGGTTTTAGCCTCCGTATTTTGGGATGCGCAAGGTACTTTGATTATCGAATACCTTGAGAAAGGAAGAACCATCAATAGCGAATATTTTATAGTATTATTGGTGCTTTTGAAAAAAGAAATCGCAAAAATGGCCACACATGATAAAAAATAAATGATCTTTCATCACGTCAACGGAGCGTGTCCCAAGTCGATCGCAACGATCGCCAGACTACATGAATTGCACTTCGAATTGTCTCCGTAACCACTCTAATCTCTAGATCTGGCCCTAAATGGCTACCAGATGTTTGCAGACCTCAAAAGACTGCTCCAGGAAAAGAGATTTGGCTCAAATGAAGAAAAGATATTGGAAACTGAGGCTTATTTTGAGGCCAAACAAAAATTGTTAAAAAAAAAAAATTGATTGAATCGTTAGAGAAGCGTTGGAATCACCCTAGAAAGAGACGATGTTGATTAATGTAACCAAATTTTTCCTGAAAGTTGTTTTATTAGTAAATATTTATTCAGTGATGTTTTATATGTGGTCTGATGCTTCTACTACTTATTTCGAGATTCTTGAAAAATTTAAACAATAATCTGCAATGTCATTGGACAACTCGGTTCAGTACTTTTTCCCACCCCAGTAACGTAGCTTCTCTTTACACTTTTTATGACAGTATTTGCGGTACTTTACTGTTTGGCAAATAGATTCATTAAAATAAGTTCGGTACAAGATTAGTGTTAACTAGAAATTCATGGATCTAAGCTTATTTATAAATGGAACTTTGTCTGTGTGTGTATATGTGTGTGTTTGTCTGTGTGTGTATGTGTCCGTTACCTATAGACGCCGAAACGGCTGAACCGATTTTCTTGAAAATTTACACAGTTGTACAATAAGCATCTGCGAGTATTCTTAGCTAGGTTTTGTGCCGAAGTACCCCAGATAAATATCGAAAATCTATAATCGAAAAAATCGGGTTATAGAAGAAGTGGTCAGATTTTAATCAAATTTGATACACTCATAGACAAAGACATAAGAAACGATATTCAGAAGTTTCAAGGTTGCAGTTCTGACAATAGTGCAGAAAATCGATAATATATATATGTAAAAGGCAAGATGTTTGTGTGTGTGTGTCTGTTTATCTGTCCGTATGTCTTTTTTTTTTCAGCTCTTTTATTTTAGTTTTTGCTTCGGGTTTGGCTCTAAGTTGGTATAATTGTAGTTCTTAGTCTCAGCCATGATGCCATTTACTCAGAGGACTTATTTAGCCTTCAGAATTCAGTTTACGACGAAAAAACTTATTTGATATCGATACCAGGAAATCAAAATTTGACTTACATCCATTTATTTTTCTTTCAGTCTTCGGTTTCGCTTTAACTGGAAACAACTATTGCTTTTTAGTCTTCCGTGCCAACGTCCACCCGAGCAACGCCCTGCTATACTGCTAGGGTTACTATACGTGAGTCCAACAGTTTTTCATTCGCCTTTTCCTCCCTTGGAATCGTCTTCCGATTTGTCGTTTTCCAGTCAAATTTGATCTTCAAAAAGTGAAATGCTCTGTCAGTTAACATATTTTGTACTCTTAAGTCTAGTTCTTTTATTGTTAACTCTCCTTATTGATGGTCCCGAAGCTCGACGTAGTGTAATATGTTAAAAAGATTGTTTCGCTAGAATCATTACAATTGAGTAGCCTGATATTTTCGGCTTCTGCTACATATAAGCTGAGCTCAGAAAATTACCTGTCTTTATTAATATCTTTCCTCATCATATTATCTCAGAGTATGTACCTCTTTCAATCTTAGAGAATTTACTTACATACTTGGAATGAAGTGATTACAGAAAACATAATTAAAAAGATTATATTGATTATTCAGTATCAGACACGTTCCTGTGTATGACGGTAAACTGCATCCGGTAGCAAGGCTTCTAATTAAGAGGTTGTGAAAAACATGGATTTCTTTTTATAATCATATCGCCTCAAGCAAGGCCTTTTATTGCCACTATTTTGCAGGTGGTTACATTTTTTTTAATCATATCACCCCGAGCAAGGCAGTAACGCCACTGATGGGCAGGGCGCTACGTGAGAGTGAAAAGATTTGGAAAAGTGAAAGCCGGAAACCACATCCTAAACAGGGAACAAGGGATGAGCCTCTACCCCTGTACAATAGACGTTGGTGGAGTGTGAACCGGGCAATAGTTTAGTCTATCTACTCCAATTGAAAAAAAAAAGAAAAAGAAAAAAAAAGAAAAACAAAAGTGAAAAGATTGGAAAAGAGAAAGCCGGAAACCACATCCTAAACAGGGAACAATGGATGAACCTCTACACCCGTACAGTAGACGTGGGTGGAGAGTGAACCGGGCGATAGTTTAGTCTATCTACTCCAATTGAAAAAAAAAAAGAAAAAAGAAAAAAAAGAAAAAGAAAAGTGAAAAGATTCGAAAAGAGAAAGCCGGAAACCACATCCTAAACAGGGAACAAGGGATGAGCCTCTACACCTGTACAATAGACGTGGGTGGAGTGTAAACCAGGCGATAGTTTAAGGAGTAAAGTTATGAGAAAGAGTAACTGGTTATAAGGAGTGTCAGGAAGTGGGTAAGAGAAGGATGAGAATACTGATGAGAGTGGAGTGGACGAGAAAAGAGCATGAGAGAGAGAATGCAGGTTAGTGAGATAGAAGATGACTATTGACTTTACATTTAAATTCTTGGAGATTATAGCTGTGGGGAAAGCAAGTAAATGGAAGGGAATTCCACAGGCGAGAAGTGTGAGAAAAGAAGCTGAGGGGTAGTATTTTCGTTTGCAATTTATTGGCTGTACAGTAAAAGGGTGTGATCTAGTTGCTAATCTTGTGGCTCGACTAAATTTGTATATAGGGGGCACCAATGAGCTAAGTTCATCAGAGCAGAAGCCAACTACCTCTTAATTGCTGTTGTTCTCAGATCTACCCTGACCCAGAGTGGTAGCACTTGTTATATATATATACTTAAAAATAGCCTCTTTTTTTTTTAAGAAAAATATCCTTTTTTGAAGGAAAAATTACCAACAATACATTTTTGAAAAAAAAACTAACAATAACACATTTTGGAAGAAAAAAATATGACCAGGAAAACATTTTTGATACAAAACTTGAAGACATTTTCTAAAATTAAAAAGAATATAAATCAACCTTCTCACTGTAACTGAACATAAAAAATACCTTAAAACCCAAACATTTTGGCATTAAATAACAAACAGACGTTGATATGCTGTTAAACGATACCCAAACTTAAAATTCAAACAGTCTCAGACAACACAAAAATTATTTTTAATGACTATTACTAATATAATATGTCCTGATTGAGGGGCTGGTAGCTATAAATAGAACTTAGCTGACTTTTAATTCACTGAAAAATGTTTACAAAGACTATAAAATATATTAAATTCATAAGTTTTCTTGCTGGGGGTATTCAACCTCTAAACCGATTAGGACGCTGAAAACCCTATCAGGTTTTAGCAACGGTGATTACGATGTTAACCATATCAGGTACACTGATGATGCTGTGCTTATAGAAGATGCAGAAGGAAAACAACAATACGTTCAAGGTATTAAACGAAAGTTATAAGAAAGGACTAATCATCAAACAGGAGAATGTATGATTGTCAGCAATCAAACATATATATATATATATATTTCTACCGGCCTGATTATTTACGATAAATTTTTATTACGAAATTAGATAGGGGTCGCAGGTTCAAATCCTGCCGAATGGCACACATTTTCGTAATAAAAATTTATCGTAAATAATCAGGCCGGTAGAAATAAATATATAATACTGTTTCATTAAAAACAGAATATCTACTTAAATACGAGTATCGATAAAAAATAATGTTCAAACAATTCATTTCAAATTGTCGGTTGCTTATAACCAACTTTCGTTAAAATTCGTTAATTTCCGTAACACACACACACACACACACACACACACACACACACACACATATATATATATATATATTTGTGTGTATGTGTATATATATATATATATGTGTGTGTGTGTGTATGTGTGTGTGTGTATATGTGTATGGGTGAGTATATTTCTTGTTCTTATTTAAATACCTTACTCTGTTAATATGGCAATTTAACAATATGTTTATATGAGTATTTCCTGCTCAGTTGAAGTTTCATTAAGCGCATTAACCAGTCTCTTTCAGAGTTTACCATATCGATAATTGCCTACATTGCACTAAATCACCGTACAGTGTTCGAATCTGCTCGGAATATTCAAGAAAATCAGGTACTTGGAGGATGACCGCAAGTCAAAATTAACATCGAGTACTCCAACACACATCTGACCTTATAAGAGACGAAACTAAATTGATTAAATCCATATCTATTCGAATCTAATTATTTCCGATTATGCTGTTGAATATTGTTTACCAACATCATCTCGAATTTCGTCTCGCAGACAATTCTTATTGAAGAAAATTCGATCTTAACGGAAACCCACTCCATGTCTTTGCAACGATACGATAAATTTAACAAAGATTATTACTGCACAAATCTATTTAGGTTAATTTGTTTTTAATCAATATTTTCAAATAAGTTTCGAAATTGGCATAGGAGAGCTAATTTTATGCAGAATCTCTGCTTCAATCTCACTTTCCCTCTCTCTCTCTCTCTCTTACATACTGTATCTCTTTCTTTCTTTTTCTTTGTTTGTTTCTATTTATCTATCTATCTATCTATCTATCTATCTTTCACTGGATCTCTTCGTAGGTGAAATAAATGTCTCCATATTATTTTAATCAATATTTTTAAATAACTTTCGAAATTGGTATTAGAGAACTAATCTTATGCAGAACTAGCAGTATAGCCCGGCGTTGCTCGGGTGTAATGAAAACTTTAAAACTAATCTATAGTCCTGGAGCTCAGACTCATCCTAAAACATATTTGTGTGAAGTTTGGTGAAAATCGGATAAAAATTGTGAATTTGTATATAGGACATACAGACAGATAAACAGAAACACACACAAACACCTTGCCTTATATATATATATATATATATATATATATATATATATATATATTATCGATTTTCTGCACTATTGTAAAAACTGCAATCTTGCAACTTCTGAATATAATTTCTTATGTCTTTGTCTATGAATGTATGAAATTTGATTAAAATCGGACCACTCCTTCTATAACCCGATTTTTTACCACGATACAAAACCTAACTAAGAACACTCGCAGACGCCTATAGTACAACTGTGTAAATTCTGAAGAAAATCGGTTCAGCCGTTTCAGAGTATATAGGTAATGGATACACAGACACAGTTTCATTTATAAATAAGTTTAGATCTCAGCTTTAATTCAGATAATATTTATTTATTAATTTAACATACTAAGAGTCACAAGGGATAGGAAGACGTAGAGAACCATGATCGCCTACGTCCTGAAGGGACAGGGCACATAGACGAAGAAGAGGATATATGTATGTGGCTGACTGGTTAGAAAGTTCACTTTCTGACCCAAAAATCCGGGTTCGAATCTTATTATGATCGTTTTGTAAGAGAGGTGACTTGTTGATGTTATCCCATCCCACTTGATAACCATACCACGGGTTGACCCAAGACTTGTGAGTGAAATTTGGGTAGACGGATCACTCTTAAACCGATTTCATTAGCGAGTGCAAACTCTTAGGTCATCATGACCAAGGGTTTGAGCGTCTTGGCTTTCTTTAGATTGTTGATCATGCTAGATCATGCTCTCTCTGAGGTCAACTCAGCAAAGTTGCAGTGTGCCTGAGCAATAGAGATTAGAATAACGACCCAGTAGACTTGTGTACGTTATATCTATCTATCTCGATATAAATAGATATATTATTGCGCTGGGTGTAAAAAACCAATAGGCCGTCTTTTAATCGAATATAATATGTTAGTTTTTTATTTCTTTGTTTTTTATAATCATATCGCCCCAAGCAAGGCATTTTACTGCCACTGTTTTGCAGGGGGTTACATAGAAGGTAAGTTATTAGAAAGAAGTTATAGGGGTTATCACGAAGTGGGTAAGTGAAGGATGAGAATACTGATGAAAGTGGAGTGGATGGAGAAAGGATCATAAGAGAGAGGATGCATGTTAGTGAGATAGAAGATGACTATTGACTTTACATATAAATTCTAGGAGATTGTATCTGTCGGGAAAGCAAGTAAACGGAAGGGAATTCCACAGGCGGGAAGTGCGAGAAAAAAAAGCTGTTGGAGTAGAATTTGTATTTATATTTTATTGGTTTCACAGTAAAAGGGTGGGACCTAATTGCTAATCTTATAGTTCGAGTAAATTCATGTATAGGGGGCACCAGTGAGCTAAGTTCATCGGAGCAGAAGTTCACACACATCAGGAATTGCGGCCTGACGCAATCTTAGGAAATTCTTTTTCTTCTGTGTGTCGTTTTTATTCATGATATTGGGGATCATGACTCGCCCCTCTTTCCTGTACTTTTTAGCTGTTGATAAATTTAGTTTTTTTGTCGATTAGTATTTGGTCCAACAAGTCCATGAAGTAGGTTCAAACACACTATTGTTACGTACGTGCATTTTTTCTTCTTTGTATAATCTTTCTTTACTTATGAAAATAGACACTAGGAATAATATACAGAGGTTTCTGGGATTAGAAGGTATTTTCCGCCGTAAACTAAAAAAAAATACGGGAAAATCATGTTTAAAATTCTCGACTTTCGAAATGTCATAACTTTTTATATATTTGAGATAAACCTTTTTCTATGTGTCTTGTTCTTTCAGGACGCATCAGGCCCCCCTCCACCTCTTCCCATCCCAGGTGGCACTTAGCACACTTCTCTCCTGCAACACCTTGCAGCCCCCGTTCTGTCATCCACCTGCTCAAGCCCTTCAAATATATTATCCGCTTCTATTCTCTGTCTCTTTTTTCCCTATATCTAGCCTGTTAGTATCAAGTTCTCCAAGCCCTCCTTCTTCACTGCATGCACTAGGAACTTCAGTTGTCTCTTCCTGATGTTCACCATTAATTTCTTTTGTGATACTATCTCCCCTAAGATGCTTTCCCTTCTCCCGCGGGGATAATTTTCCTTGTTTGGTTTAATACAGCGGAGAGAGAGAAATTGATATTAGCAAAATTATTAGTTATGCTTCATTGTAATACGCGATGTCAGTTTAGGTAAAAAACTATTTTAATACTATCAAATACTTGTAATATGTGGGGAATAGAAAAATGAACTATTTTAATACTATCATGAACTTCTAAATTCTGGAGAATATAAAATTTTGCTATTTTTAGGAAAGAAAAGGGAAAAATATATATTTTTCTTTTTTGGTGTTCAAAGCGGATATTTTTTTGGTAGCCATAATAAAATTTCAGGATAATTTGATGGGGTCAGGCGGAGTTAAAGTCCCTCAACAGATTTTTTCTGTGAGCAGAAATCTGTGGGAAATTGGATACGACGTGAGCTGGCGATATCTCATTCGTCGAAGCTGACCCCTTCCGCAGATCGTGTGGGCGCAAAATGATTTCATTGGCCGGGGGCTTCAAATCGGCTAGATCCCAAGAGAGGATTAAAAAGGGTTATAAACGTCTGGACTCGGCGAGAAGAATCAGTTCTTCAGTTGGTTTAAGAGTGTTCAGTTTGTTGAGTAGCTATGAGAAGCTGTGACTTTTTCTCAGTTTAGAGTCGGAGTGACTCTCTGGAATTACAGTTGAAATGTAACGATTGTGAAAAAAGGTTCCCAACTGGGGAGCCATGACCCACGGCTGGTCGCCAAATGTCGAAGGAAGCCCGCCACCGATTAATTTAAAGAGTTAATGTTGAATAATGCGCCTCCGATAGGAATCCGAAAGAACGTTATCGTTTTAAAACTTAATGGGGAGAATAAAAATTTCTGATTTTTCTCGACAAAAAGCCGCACTGCTATGAAAATAATTTTTAAGAAAGAGTTAGCAGAGAGAGCTAGCAGAAAGAGTAGCTGGGAGCAAGCCTCCAGACGACAGGGAAATCAACTCCACACCGCTGCCATCGCCGCCATTGACCACCTCTGATTCCCGTCAAGATCCGACAAGAACCCGAAAGAACTTTATTATTTTTTTAACATCACCTAGAAGAAACGGACAGCTCTAATTTTAGATAATACGGAAAAGATTTTAGCGAAAATTTAAAGAGCTCTGTCTACTTTAACGAAATTTAGAAAAGAGATTACTATTTAAGGATTGAAAGCTCTGAGATTTTTAAAGTCACTCTCTCTCTCTCTCTCTCTCTCTCTCTCTCTCTCTCTCTCTCTCTATTGTAAACCAACATTCCGACAACTGTATTATCTGCTCCTGTGAAAGAAAATAAAATGTTTTTTTTTATATAAAGACGTTCTTCGTAACTCTCCAGGCGTGTTCGACCGAGTTCTTTTATTTTATTATTTTTTTTTTGTTGTGACGTATTTATTTTTTTTAACATACAAGTGTGTGCCAATCTCCTGACTGGCTCTAAAAGGCGACTACTAAAATTACACGACGCGACCTCTAGTTTCAATTCACATCAGGGAACAGTGGCGCGATGTTGCAAGAGACGTCTGGTAAAGAAAATTTTGACATCATCGGATGAGATCGTCACGACCAGCGACAGCGACCGAACCAGCCGGCCAACCGGATGGCAGTGTCACAACTGGGATCGTCACAACCGCCAACGAGAACGAGAGTCACAATTAGAAGACCAGCCCCGGGCATAAGGCGTCACACCTTTTCGTTTCCATTCTTTCCAACACCTCATCATTGCTCACATTTTCGGTTCATGATATCCGCAGCATCCTTCTATAGAACCACATTTCAGCTGGTTCAAGTTTTCCCTTTGTTGATCCACTAATGTTTGAAACGTCTAGTTTAACATACAGACACTTAAACGTAACTGATTTTCACACACATGGCGGAAATTATCTTCTTGTACTTTATTGAAGAAATGTTTCCATATATTTTTCAATTCACATTAGTTTCCAGAAAAAAATTAATCTACCTCTATTCGATAAAAAAAAGAAAAAGAAAAACGCACGTGGACATGTCGATCTTACTGTATTTTGTTTCACATCATAAACGCAAAAATCAAAACAAAATTAGAACAAAGGCAAAATCGAATAATTATTTTTAATAAAATAATTTAAGAGTAATCCGTTTGGCTATGAGGTTGTTTTCGAAACTTGGGAATTTCGAGTCTCAAATTGGTCTTAAATTAATATTCATTTCGACATTTCGGTAGAAACAAGGTCTTTTGATTCTGATTTAACTTAATCAAATCACTCTAACCACCCGGTATGTACCATGAGTCATATTAATCCCTGCGAATCTTTTTAGGAACCTCCGGAATGTGCAAGAACAACACAAACTTTAAGGCAAATACTATTACGTGAGAAGAACATTCGTTATGAGAATTCAGAAAAAAATTAGACAAAAGAAGTCTTTTAAATGTTGTCAGTCGTAATGAATTCCTCGAATACTAGAGATGCAGAAAAAAAAAGAATTGATTAGAATTAATGCAAGCTTAACCGAATAAAACAGGTTTTCATTTGGATTTAACTTAAAAACAGGATGGAAAGTACAGAATGCTTTTAGAATACATACGATTTTCAATGATTTTACGTTCAGACCAGTTTGCGTTGAATCGAACAGGGTCAGAAACCCTGACAGTATTGTTCATTTTTAAACAACAAACGATAAAATAGTAACAAAGGGAGAAAAATATATTCACAAATGAACAGATAAGAAATGTTTGTAATGGAAAATAAGGCGAAAAAACAGAGATCTATCGATGAGTAGATAGATAGATAGATATATAGATAGATAGATAAAGAAAGAAAGTATTGTTTTATACATATAGATCCGAAACAACAGAGAAATATAAATATATACAGAGAGAGAGAGAGAGAAAGAAAGAAAGAAAGAGAGAGATGTCGAAAACTGAGATACATAGATACAAATATAGATAGATAGATAGATAGATAGATAGATAGATAGATAGATAGAAATGAAGAATAATATAATTAAATGATAGATAGATAGATAGATAGATAGATAGATAGATAGATAGATAGAAATGAAGAATAATATAATTAGATGATAGATAGATAGATAGATAGATAGATAGATAGCTAGATAGATAGATAGATAGATAGATAGATAGATAGAAATGAAGAATAATATAATTAGATGATAGATAGATAGATAGATAGATAGATAGATAGAAATAAGAAATGAATAATAATATAATTAGATAGATAGATAGATAGATAGATAGATAGAAATGAAGAATAATATAATTAGATGATAGATAGATAGATAGATAGATAGAAATGAAGAATAATATAATTAGATGATAGATAGATAGATAGATAGATAGATAGATAGATAGATAGAAATGAAGAATAATATAATTAAATGATAGATAGATATATAGATAGATAGATAGATAGATAGAAATGAAGAATAATATAATTAGATGATAGATAGATAGATAGATAGATAGATAGAAATGAAGAATAATATAATTAGATAGATAGATAGATAGATAGAAATGAAGAATAATATAATTAGATGATAGATAGATAGATAGATAGATAGATAGATAGATAGATAGAAATGAAAGAATAATAATAATTAATTATGATGATAGATAGATAGATAGATAGATAGATAGATAGATAGATAGATAGATAGATAGAAATGAAGAATAATAATAATTAGATGATGATAGATAGATAGATAGATAGATAGATAGATAGATAGATAGATAGATAAAAAAAATATTGTTTCATGCAGATACATAAATCCGGATCAACTGAGAAATATATATGTATATTGACTGATGTCGAAAACTGAGATACATAGATACAAACATAAATTCATAAATAGACATATAGATAAAACCAACCTGACAAAGATAGATAGATAGATAGATAGATAGATAGATAGATAGATATGAACCAAGTGAGACTGCGACATATATAAACAGTTTGATAAAGAAGAGAATACGATATATATGAATATATTTAAGAATCTGAAAATGTAGATATGAATGAAAACATTCGTGTCATACAGATGTATACGAATATATACATATGTGTATTTATGTGTTATATAAATTTTACTGAATTTGGGAAACATTACTATTAAGTATTGATGACTATAAAAGAGGAAATAAAAATGGAGAAGATAGGTTGATATTGCATTTAAATTCTTGAATTAGAAAGACGAGATGCAGGGAAGACAAGAAGAAAAAGCATAAACAGATCTTGATGCAAACTATTATTCAGCAATGTAAACCATGTTTGCAGAAAATGTCTTCATCTAGGATGATAAAACCTCAGTCAGCACAATGAATCCAGAAATAAATGTTAATAAATGTCTTATAAGAATACGAATTTACATTTTTCATGAGTAAAAATTGCCTATTCACTTGTGGACTGCCTTTATTTGACGTTGCCAGAATGGAAGACATATGTTCTCGGTCGTATCTCTTAAATTATGTGTGAAAAATAATATATCAAGGCTTCGGCTATACATCTCCACTCGATGGTCAAAATTTTAGATGACATCTCTGCATAGGCGCTCCTCGATCTCCCCAATATGTCTTATTATCTCATCCTTCAGCTGTTAAATTTTTGTTGGCTTGATTTCATAGACCTTCTTTTTCAGCTGACCCCAAACGAAGAAATCTAAAAGCGTCAGTTTGCACGACCGTGGCGGCCTATCGACATCTCTGTTTCAAGAGAGGATACGACGAGGAAAATTCTCATTCTATAAAGCCATTTTTGCAGTAGTTGTGTACCGTGTGGCGCCGTACTGTTGGAACTACGAATATTCGACATTCATTGCATTCAATTCAGGCTATATATATATATATATATATATATATATATATATATATATATATATATGTGCTGTTAAATATAAGGGACAATGAATGTCTATTATGTTTAATCATGAGCCGTTCTGAACGTTGTATTTTGACTTTAATTTCAGTTGAAAATAAAGAAAATATTCTCCAACATTTGGATAATTATTGCCGTTGCCAAGCGGAGTTTTATGTCAACACAAAATAAAATCGTCGGTGATGGTGAATGTTATTATATTTCAGTCTAAATAACCTCTCTGAAGATGGCTTATGTGAGAAACTTAGAAGCAAATCAATAAATAATTATCCAAATGTTGGAGAATTTTAGTCTTTATTCTCATCTGAAATTACAGCCAAAATACGACGGCTCATGATTAAACATAATAGACATTCATTGTCTCTTATATTTAACAGCATATGTTTAGAAAATTATTTGCTGCCTCGATACACTATATATATATATATATATATATATATATATATATATATATATATATATTGTCTGTGTGTATTTTGGCAGCATTTTTTCATTAATACAGGTTTCGTTGAATAATATAGACAAGATTTGTCTATTTATTTTATGCAGGATCCTTTCGTATAGTCTGATAAGCTTGATAGTGCTATCGTTAAAAGACAACAAGAAATCGCAGTAATTGTTGATTTTTTATCAGGTCTGAGCTTTCGGCTTACATAAGCGATTATCAAAGAGTGAACATTAAACATATAGTGAACATAGAACATTAAATGTTCTCTCTTTGTAAATGGCTCAGGTAAGCCGAAAATTGAAACCTGATAAAAAAATCAATAATTACAGCGATTTCTTGTCTTTTAACAATAGCACGATCAAGCTTATCAGACTATACGAAAGGATCCTGCATAAAATAAATAGTCAGAACTTGTCTATATTATTCAACGTAATCTGTATATATATATATATATATAAAACAGTCAATTCATCTCTAAGGTTCAGTAGTTCACCATTATTCAGTCAGTTTAGTGCCATACGTGATACAGGTTTGGATGATCATGTCTCGAAAGAGACATGACTGACTGGGCAGAAGATTATCCCGCAGTAGGTTGCCATTGCTTTCTGCGGTAGACTTGTTGCCGACCAAGGCTATAGAACACAATCTGTCCTGTTATTTAACCCATAACTGGAAGGAATAGACGGATTAATACCTTTCCCAAGGGTATTTGCGCGTAAGAGAATGCAATGAATTCAGCTGGTATTCGGACTCGGCTCCCCGATTTCTCGTCCCGAGCCGATATCCAATGCACAACAACGCACATTATTAGGGAACCCTAAAAAACTGCAGCTTTTTACTCTGACACAAAGGGCATATGTCTTTATAACAGTAAATGCTTAAACAGTGTGTATTAAGTCATGGGTTTTCCATTTCTTTGTAATATATATATATATATATATATATATATATATATACAACGGTCTTCATTATAATGGAGAGCATATATATATATATATATATATATATATATATATATATATTCAAAAAAGGAAATGTATATAGATATAATAAAAAATAACTGCATCCTATAAATATTAATACTACTTTTATTAATGTTAAAAATAATCCAGGTGGAGTGCTCCATGTAAGTAGCATTCTCTATTTTACAGAGCCAAATATGTATATTATATTAATAAATTCCGAAAAAGACATTTCGTTGAATAGCTATTTCAGCAAGAAAACTCTCGCTTCATTAACAGCGATCAAAAAATATTAATAATTCAAATATATTACAAACATTTATATTCAGATAACCAAATACACGGTACTGCAAACAACCCAATCGACAGAAACATAGATAGATAAATAGATAGATAGATAGATAGATAGATAGATAGATAGATAGATAGATA
>JBBBDQ010001283.1:2160000-2292500 GCA_037127315.1 Ascarosepion bandense | reverse complement strand
CGAGAGAGGAAGCTGCAGGAGGAGAATTGTCGTCTGCATTTGGCTAACCTGACTGTGAATGGGTGGGATCCAGTTGCCAGTCTGGTTGCACGAGTAAACACCTGTTGAGGAGGCATCAGTGACTTAAGCTCATCCGAGCAGAAGCCATGAAAGTATTTATAGAAATACGTATGAATGTTGACATGTATGGGTTTCTCAAAAATGTACGTACACTTTAACTGTCTCTAACATGCCTTTTTTTTATTGTCATGCAGGTTTAATTAATTAATCACAGCATGACAGGAAAACAGTTTAGTTTGGAAGAGAGGAAATTTGTCCTGAAATGTTACTGGAAGACCAAAAACGCCATTGAAGTGCAAAGACGATTCAGAAGGGAATTCGCAAAACCGCCACTAACGCGCCGGACCATTGCTTGCATCAGAGACAAATTTGAAACAGATGGAGCCGTCCAGAACGTCAACAAGAAACGTTCTGGACGCCCACGGACATCCACGAGACCTGGAAAAGAAGAGCACGTGCAGGAAACACTCCTTCGATCACCATAGAAATCACTTCGACAAACTGGTCGGGAAACTCACATCTTAATAGATAGCATCTATCGCATCATGAAGCGTCTGCACTGGAAATGCTATATTCTAACACTAATCTATGCTCTCAATGAAGACGATCCAGACCGGAGAGTTCAGTTCTGCGAATGGTACCTGGAAAAATGTGCAGGGTTTCCACACAGAATTGTGTGCAGCGATGACTCAACCTTTAAATTAAATGGCTCCATTTATCGCCATATTTGCACGTACTGGTGTCCTATAAATCCTCATGTAACACTTGAACACCATGTAAACTTACCAGCAGTCACAGTGTGGTGTGGGATATACGCATTGGGCATCATAGGGCCCCTTTTTTTAACGGAACTGTCACTGGGGAGAGTTAACTCAACTTGTTTCAGGTCCACGATTTTCAGAGATGTTTGGTGATGACGGAGAGATTTATTTTCAGCAAGATGGAGCACCTCACCACTATCATCACGATGTACGAGCTCACCTCGATGCAAGTTTTCCAGACACATCGATTGGACGAAAGGGTACCATTGAATACCCTGCGCGTTGCCCAGACCTCACAACCATGGACTTCTTTTTGTGGGGATATCTCAAAGACAATGTTCATCGCACCAAATATATATATATATCTTTCTGTGGATGACTATATATATATATATATATATATATATATATATATATATATATATATATATTGATCATATCACCCCGAGCAAGGCGGTAGCGCCACTGATGTGAAGAGGGCTACATAAGATTAAAACAATTAGATAGAAGAGAGTGAAAAGAGAGATGAACCAGTTAGAAAGGAGCAAGTGAAGGAAAAGAATGCAGGTGTGATGTCAGTTGCAGAGGTGGAGAGAAAGGAAAGTATATACAAGGTGTTGGAGAAAGAACTAGGGTCATGTTGGTGAAGAAAGAACTAGGGTCAAGAGGTTAAGACATGAGTATTGACCTTGCATTTAAATTCCTGGAGTTTGTAGCCGTCAGGAAAGCAAGAAAAAGAAAGCGAGTTCCACAGGTGGGGAGTGCGAGAAAAAAAGCTGCAGGAGTAGAACTGTCTTCTGCATTTGATTGATCTAACTGTGAACGGGTGACATCCACTAGCCAATCTGGTTGCACGAGTAAACACCTGTTGCAGAGGCACCAGTGAATTTAAGTTCGTTGGAGCAGAAACCATGAAAGTATTTATAGAACAGAAAAAAGGAAGCCACATCCAGTCGATGGGAAAGTGGCTGGAGTCGAGCCGCCAAGTCGGTACCTATCACATTACTAATTCTCCTTCGAGATGAACAGCGGGAATTCCTGACCATATATGGCAGCAGTACTCCATGCACGGTCGAATGGTTGATTTGTATATATGCAGGATGGATTCAGGCAGGAAAAACATCCTAGTCCGACACAGTGATCTAACCTTCGTAGCAGTGGATTTAGCTATTGACTCAATGTAGTGGTTCCACTTGAGATCAGAAGAGAGAGTAAGGCCGAGGAGGCGCAGTGTATTGCTCTCGGGGAGACCCGCTTATGGGGGACAGGAGAGGTTGCCTGTGATGATTGACAGACACATTGAAATTTACAAACCACTTCTTACCCCAATTCACCACAGAATGTAGATCACTCTCAAGATCAGCAGCGAGTTTATGTTTGCCCGCTACGCCGGGTTTTTTACTGATGCGGGAGTAAATTGTGGTGTCATCTGCGTAGATGCCTACTTTGCTCTTGATCTTGTCTGGGAGGTCATTTATGAAACTAAAGAAGAGCGTCGAGCCTAGGATAGAGCCAGGAGGCGCACCAGCGTATTTACAGTAAGATGTGGAGGTACACCCATTCAGGACGACCTTCATTATACGGTTATTTAAGAAATATTGGACCAGATTTAGCAATTGTCCGGTAATACCGTAACCCTGTAGCTTGCATAGAAGGCCAGCGTGCCAAACCCTGTCCAGAACAACAGCACAAGCCTCGCCTGACTCATCAAGGGCCTGGAACATGTACTCCGTAATGATCTTTAGCATGTCAGCCGTGGACCTGGCAAGGCGTAGGCGATACTGCATGTCAGAGAAAAGTTTATGGGCAGTAAGATGCTGCACTAATTCAGCATTAATAATGGCCTCGAACACCTTCCCGAAAATTGGTAGAAGGCTGATCGGGCGATAGTTGGATGGGTCCGAGGATTCGCCAGAGTTCTTAAATACAGGAACGACAGAAGAGGACTTCCAGCATACAGTAAAACAGGAAGCAGAAAGGCAGCAGTTATCCATTTTATAGAGGACAGAGGAGAGTTCAGAGGCACATTTCTTAAGGACAATCACCGGGATTCCATTACCACCGCTCGCCTTATGGGGTCAAGTTTTCATATTACGCGGGATACTACTGTAATGTATATACCGTACAGTTTAGTCTCAGTTCTACTAGGGAAATCGGGTGGGGGTACTCCGGATGAGTTACATGTGGAGTTGGATGAGAATCTGCGATAAAAGTATTCAGCCATCCCCGCTGATGATGTGAGAACCTCAAATTCATTAATTAAAGGAGGGATAGAGGTTTTAATATTGTTCAGCAACTGTTTGCATATCCACCAATAGTCCTTGGAGCGAAAACCTGCGGTCAGCTATGCGCTGTCTCATTCTCTCAGAAAACAACCACTTGGCGTCCTTCAGGATTCTCTTGCACTCATTACGAGCAAACGTAAATAGGCGCCTATCGTGGTCAGATGACTTTCTCCAAACTAGTCAGAAGTAGTGATTCCTGTGGGCAATGGCGGCCAAACAGGCAGGAGAGAACCAAAGGGAGGAATGAGGTTTGAGACAAAACTTCCTGGTAGGTATTAAGACATCAATGCTAGCTTTCACCCAGGATATATCTAAACTTATTTATAAATGGAACTTTGTCTGTGTGTGTATATGTCTCTGTGTGTGTCCGTTACCTATAGACACCGAAACGCCTGAACCGATTTTCTTGAAAATTGACACAGTTTTACTATAAGCGTCTGCGAGTGTTCTTAGTTAGGATTTGTGTCGAGGTACCACCGATAAATATCGAAAATCGGTATTCGATAAAATACGGTTATAGAAGGAGTGGTCCGATTTTAATCAAATTTGATACACTCAGAGACAAAGACGTAAGAAACGATATTCAAGGTTGCAGTTCTTACAATAGTGCAGAAAATCGATAATACATACATATATATATATATATATATATATATATATATATATATATATATATATATAAAGCAAGATGTTTGAGTGTGTGTCTGTTTATCTGTCTGTATGTCCTTTATACAAATCCACAATTTTTATCCGATTCTCACCAACATTCACACAAATATTCTTTAGGCTGGGTTTAAGCTTCATGACCATGGATTAGTTTTAAAGTTTTCTTTCCACACGAGCAACGCTGGGCTATACTGCTAGTGTATATATAAGTTGTTGTTTTCTCAATCACGGCAAAAAGCAAAAAACAATAAACAAAAGCAAAATATACAAATAATATATATATATACAAAAATATATATACAGACAGTCAAACACGATAAAAAAATTGATAATACAACCACCAAGCAAAAAAAAAAAAAGAGAAAAAAAAACACACAAATATATACAAAAATACAAACACCCAAAAACGACCAAAAATAAATAAACCGTCACGTAGGAAAACATACTAATGTGGTAAGGAAAAGGTCAAACCAATAAAAGAGGTCAATACAACAACAAAAGTGGTAAACCCAAACTAAATAAAAAAACAATCTAACGAACACGTATTTCTTATAGAGAAATTAAGCGAACATCCTCTCACGTGTACACTAAAAAATAATAATATATCAAACACCTGCGCAATAAAAACAAAATAAAAATAAAATATAAACAAAAAGAAAACCAATCACAAAAATGACCAAAAACACACAATCCTCCTTACAAACAAGACAAATGTGGAATGTAACGGCAAAATTGTATGCTTTGATGTAAGATACCAAACAACCCTTTCTAGAAAATACTTGTAATTAAAAGAAAGCAACTTAGATCGCCAGATAAAATGAAAACTCATAGGCAAGCCTAGCACCCCTAATAGCTTAAGAGATAGGTGTCATTTATGCCTGAAGGAAAAAATTAAAATTTTAAAATATCAAAACCATATTTACAGATAAATAAGGATATATATATATATATATATATATATATATATATATATCGGTCGAGTTTCGAACCCCGGCCAGAAACAAGTGGATGTGTCTAGCCACACTAATGAGCTGTGATACAGCGAAACATGCTTGTATGTGGATTACTAATATATATATATATATATATATATATATATATATATATATATTTATATGAGCATGCAATGTGGGTATAGAAGAATCCAAATGAGTATCCTGTACATACAATGGTAGGAGAACTCTAAGTGAGCTGTAAATATATATGTATATAAATACATATAGAGCAAATGTAAGAAAAATTATGGCAGACACGTTATTTCATGGTAAATCGGAAGTTTAAGACTATTTCAGGCGAACCATCATCAGCTTCTGTCTTTATTGTACAAAGGATTTTTCGTGTAAAAGCCTTTTGTTCTTCAGGAGTACATCGGACTAAATTTGTGATGTCGGTAAAACGACACATGAACGTGAATGTTTTTTTTTTAAATCTACCTGAATTTTTAAAAAAGAATTTACCCTTGCAAACAGACTGGCAACAAGGTCCCTCCTTTTACAGTTAGAACAACCAAATGTAGGCGACAGTTCTACCACAACTGCTTCTTTTCTGGCACTTCCTGACTGTGGATCTCCCTTCTACATACTTACTTTCCTGGTGGCTAAAACCACCAGGAATTTAAATGCAATGTCAATTCTATTTTTCATCTACTTGACTCTAGTCCTTTCTACATCACCCAGTGTCTCTTGTTCTTTGCTCTCTACTTTCGCAACTGTCTTCATTCCTGTGTTCATATCCTTATCTTGCACTTTACTGACACCCCCTGTAACTGGTTCGCTTTTCTTCACTCTCCTCCTGTTTAAAATGTTACTCTTTAATGCAGCTCCCAGCACATCAGTCACGGTACAGCCTTGCTTGAGGTGAAACGATTAAAAAAATCTCTTTTAATAGAAGTTCAGGAATGTTGAAATTCTGTAAGAATATATACCTAAAATTTATATTAGATCAAGACATTGACTAGACATTTACACGTAGAAAATTACTTCTTCCTTTGATTGTGGTTGCATCTTTTTCTTCAGTTAAGGTTACCTCACATTTAGTAAGGATAACTGACATGATATGCTAATGAAAATAATAATGATATGCCGTAGAGAAGCTCGCTGGAAATGTTATTGGCATGAGGAGCATTACACATTCAGATCGCTTCAGGTGAATTTCTATTTCTTTTCAATAAGTTATTTCATCTACCTCACATTTAGTAATGATTAATTATATGATATGCTAATGATAATAATAATGATATGCCGTAGAGAAGCTCGCTGGAAATGTTATTGGCATGAGGAGCATTACACATTCAGCTCGTTTCAGGTGAATTTCTATTTCTTTTCAGTAACTTATTTCTTCTATATCACATTGAGTAATGATTATTGATATGATATGCTAATGATAATAAAAATGATATGCCGTAGAGAAGCTCGCTGGAAATGTTATTGGCATGAGAATCATTACATATTCAGATCGCTTCAGGTGAATTTCTATTTCTTTTCAATAAGTTATTTCATCTACCTCAAATTTAGTAATGATTACTTATATGATATGCTAATGATAATTATAATGATATGCCGTAGAGAAGCTCGCTGGAAATGTTATTGGCATGAGGAGCATTACACATTCAGATCGCTTCAGGTGAATTTCTATTTTTTTTCAGTAACTTATTTCTTCTACCTCACATTTAGTAATGATTACTGATATGATATGCTAATGATAATAATTATGATATGCCGTAGAGAAGTTCGTTGGAAATGTTATTGGCATGAGAAGCATTACACATTCACCTCGGTTCAGGTGAATATCTATTTCTTTTCAGTAACTTATTTCTTCTACCTCACATTTAGTAATGATTACTGATATGATATGCTAATGATAATAATAATGATATGCCGTAGAGAAGCCCGCTGGAAATGTTATTGGCATCTGAAGCATTACACATTCAGACCGCTTCAGGTAAATTTCTATTTCTTTTCATTAACTTATTTCTTCTACCTCACATTTAGTAATGATTACTGAAAGGATATGCTAATGATAATAATAATGATTGCCGTAGAGATGCTCGCGGGAAATGTTATTAGCATGAGAAGCATTACACATTCAGATCGCTTCAGGCGTATTTCTATTTCTTTTCAGTAACTTATTTATTCTATCTCACATTTAGTAATAATTACTGATATGACATGCTAATGATAATAATAATGATATGCCGTAGAGAAGCTCGCTGGAAATGTTATTGGCATGAGGAGCATGACACATTCAGATCGCTTCAGGTGAATTTCTATTTCTTTTCAGTAACTTATTTCTTCTACCTCACATTGAGTAATGATTACTGATATGATATGCGATTGATAATAATAATGATATGCCGTAGAGAAGCTTGGTGGAAATATTATTGGCATGAGAAGCATTACACATTCAGCTCGCTTCAGGTGAATTTCTATTTCTTTTCAGTAACTTATTGTTTCTACCTCATATTTAGTAATGATTACTGATATGATATTCTAATGATAATAATAATGATATGCCGTAGTGAAGCTCGCTGGAAATATTATTGGCATGAGGAGCATTACACATTCAGCTCGCTTCAGGTGAATTTCTATTTCTTTTCAGTAACATATTTCTTCTACCTCACATTTAGTAATGATTACTCATATGATATGCTAATGATAATAATAACGATATGCCGTAGTGAAACTCGCTGGAAATATTATTGGCATGAGGAGCATTACACATTCAGATCGCTCCAGGTGAATTTCTATCTCTTTTCAGTAACTTATTTCTTCTACCTTACATTTAGTAATGATTACTGATATGATATGCTAATGATAATAATAATGATTTGCCTTAGAGAAGCTCGCAGGAAATTTTATTGGCATGACGAGCATTACACATTCACCTCGCTTCAGGTGAATTTCTATTTCTTTTCAGTAACTTATTTCTTCTACCTCACATTTAGTAATGATTACTTATATGATATGCTAATGATAATAATAATGATATGCCGTAGAGAAGATCGCTGGAAATGTTATTGGCATGAGAAGCATTACACATTAAGCTCGCTTCAGGTGAATTTCTATTTCTTTTCAGTAACATATTTCTTCTACCTCACATTTAGTAATGATTACTGATATGATATGCTCATGATAATAATAATGATATGCCGTAGTGAAGCTCGCTGGAAACGTTATTGGCATGAGGAGCATTACACATTAACCTCGCTTCAGGTGAATTTCTATTTCTTTTCAGTAACATATTTCTTCTACCTCACATTTAGTAATGATTACTGATATGATATTCTAATGATAATAATAATGATATGCCGTAGAGAAGCTCGCGGGAAATGTTATTGGCATGAGAAGCATTACACATTCAGATCGCTTCAGGTGAATTTCTATTTCTTTTCAGTAACTTATTTCTTCTATCTCACATTTAGTAATAATTACTGATATGACATGCTAATGATAATAATAATGATATGCCGTAGAGAAGCTCGCTGGAAATGTTATTGGCATGAGGAGCATGACACATTCAGATCGCTTCAGGTGAATTTCTATTTCTTTTCAGTAACTTATTTCTTCTACCTCGCATTGAGTAATGATTACTGATATGATATGCGATTGATAATAATAATGATATGCCGTAGAGAAGCTTGGTGGAAATATTATTGGCATGAGAAGCATTACACATTCAGCTCGCTTCAGGTGAATTTCTATTTCTTTTCAGTAACTTATTTCTTCTACCTCACATTGAGTAATGATTACTGATAGGATATGCTAATGTTAATAATAATGATATGCCGTAGAGAAGCTCGGTGGAAATGTTATTAGCATGAGAATCATTACACATTCAGCTCGCTTCAGGTGAATTTCTATTTCTTTTCAGTAACTTATTGTTTCTACCTCATATTTAGTAATGATTACTGATATGATATTCTAATGATAATAATAATGATATGCCGTAGTGAAGCTCGCTGGAAATATTATTGGCATGAGGAGCATTACACATTCAGCTCGCTTCAGGTGAATTTCTATTTCTTTTCAGTAACATATTTCTTCTACCTCACATTTAGTAATGATTACTGATATGATATGCTAATGATAATAATAACGATATGCCGTAGTGAAGCTCGCTGGAAATATTATTGGCATGAGGAGCATTACACATTCAGATCGCTCCAGGTGAATTTCTATCTCTTTTCAGTAACTTATTTCTTCTACCTTACATTTAGTAATGATTACTCATATGATATGCTTATGAAAATAAAAATGATATGCCGTAGAGAAGCTCGCTGGAAATGTTATTGGCATGAGAAGCATTACACATTCAGATCGCTTAAGGCGATTTTCAGTTTCTTTTCAGTAACTTATTTCTTCTACCTCACATTTAGTAATGATTACTGATATGATATGCTAATGATAATTATAATGATATGCCGTAGAGCAGATCGCAGGAAATGTTATTGGCATGAGGAGCATTACACATTCAGATCGCTTCAGGTGAATTTCTATTTCTTTTCAGTAACTTATTTCTTCTACCTCACATTTAGTAATGATTACTGATATGATATGCTAATGATAATAATAATGATTTGCCTTAGAGAAGCTCGCAGGAAATTTTATTGGCATGACGAGCATTACACATTCAGATCGCTTCAGGTGAATTTCTATTTCTTTTCAGTAACTTATATCTTCTACCTCACATTTAGTAATGATTACTGATATGACATGCTAATGATAATAAAAATGATATGGCGTAGAGAAACTCGCTGGAAATGTTATTGGCATGACGAGCATTACACATCCACCTCGCTTCAGGTGAATTTCTATTTCTTTCAGTAACTTATTTCTTCTACCTCACATTGATTAATGATTACTGATATGATATTCTAATGATAATAATAATGATATGCCGTAGAGAAGCTCGCGGGAAATGTTATTGGCATGAGGAGCATTACACATTCAGATCGCTTCAGGTGAATTTCTATTTCTTTTCAGTAACATATTTCTTCTACGTCACATTTAGTAATGATTACTGATATGATATGCTAATGTTAATAATAATGATATGCCGTAGTGAAGCTCGCTGGAAATATTATTGGCAAGAGGAGCATTACACATTAAGCTCGCTTCAGGTGAATTTCTATTTCTTTTCAGTAACATATTTCTTCTACCTCACATTTAGTAATGATTACTGATATGATATGCTAATGATAATAATAATGATATGCCGTAGTGAAGGTCGCTGGAAAATATTATTGGCATGAGGAGCATTACACATTCAGATCGCTTCAGGTGAATTTCTATTTCTTTTCAGTAACTTATTTCTTCTGCCTTACATTTACTAATGATTACTCATATGATATGCTAATGATAATAATAATGATTTGCTGTAGAGAAGCTCGCTGGAAATGTTATTGGCATGAGAAGCATTACAAATTCAGATCGCTTAAGGCGAATTTCTGTTTCTTTTCAGTAACTTATTTCTTCTACCTCACATTTAGTAATGATTACTGATATGATATGCTAATTATAATAATAATGAAATTCGTAGAGAAGCTCGCTGGAAATGTTATTGGCATGAGGAGCATTACACATTCAGATCGCTTCAGGTGAATTTCTATTTCTTTTCAGTAACTTATTTCTTCTACCTCACATTTAGTAATGATTACTGATATGATATGCTAATGATAATAATAATGATTTGCCTTAGAGAAGCTCGCAGGAAATTTTATTGGCATGACGAGCATTACACATTCAGATCGCTTCAGGTGAATTTCTATTTCTTTTCAGTAACTTATATCTTCTACCTCACATTTAGTAATGATTACTGATATGACATGCTAATGATAATAAAAATGATATGGCGTAGAGAAACTCGCTGGAAATGTTATTGGCATGACGAGCATTACACATCCACCTCGCTTCAGGTGAATTTCTATTTCTTTCAGTAACTTATTTCTTCTACCTCACATTGATTAATGATTACTGATATGATATTCTAATGATAATAATAATGATATGCCGTAGAGAAGCTCGCGGGAAATGTTATTGGCATGAGGAGCATTACACATTCAGATCGCTTCAGGTGAATTTCTATTTCTTTTCAGTAACATATTTCTTCTACGTCACATTTAGTAATGATTACTGATATGATATGCTAATGTTAATAATAATGATATGCCGTAGTGAAGCTCGCTGGAAATATTATTGGCAAGAGGAGCATTACACATTAAGCTCGCTTCAGGTGAATTTCTATTTCTTTTCAGTAACATATTTCTTCTACCTCACATTTAGTAATGATTACTGATATGATATGCTAATGATAATAATAATGATATGCCGTAGTGAAGGTCGCTGGAAAATATTATTGGCATGAGGAGCATTACACATTCAGATCGCTTCAGGTGAATTTCTATTTCTTTTCAGTAACTTATTTCTTCTACCTCACATTTAGTAATGATTACTCATATGATATGCTAATGATAATAATAATGATTTGCTGTAGAGAAGCTCGCTGGAAATGTTATTGGCATGAGAAGCATTACAAATTCAGATCGCTTAAGGCGAATTTCTGTTTCTTTTCAGTAACTTATTTCTTCTACCTCACATTTAGTAATGATTACTGATATGATATGCTAATTATAATAATAATGAAATTCGTAGAGAAGCTCGCTGGAAATGTTATTGGCATGAGGAGCATTACACATTCAGATCGCTTCAGGTGAATTTCTATTTCTTTTCAGTAACTTATTTCTTCTACCTCACATTTAGTAATGATTACTGATATGATATGCTAATGATAATAATAATGATTTGCCTTAGAGAAGCTCGCAGGAAATTTTATTGGCATGACGAGCATTACACATTCAGATCGCTTCAGGTGAATTTCTATTTCTTTTCAGTAACTTATATCTTCTACCTCACATTTAGTAATGATTACTGATATGACATGCTAATGATAATAAAAATGATATGGCGTAGAGAAACTCGCTGGAAATGTTATTGGCATGACGAGCATTACATCCACCTCGCTTCAGGTGAATTTCTATTTCTTTCAGTAACTTATTTCTTCTACCTCACATTGATTAATGATTACTGATATGATATTCTAATGATAATAATAATGATATGCCGTAGAGAAGCTCGCGGGAAATGTTATTGGCATGAGGAGCATTACACATTCAGATCGCTTCAGGTGAATTTCTATTTCTTTTCAGTAACTTATTTCTTCTACCTCACATTTAGTAATGATTACTGATATGATATGCTAATGATAATAATAATGATATGCCGTAGAGAAACTCGCTGGAAATGTTATTGGCATGACGAGCATTACACATTCACCTCGCTTCAGGTGAATTTCTATTTCTTTTCAGTAACTTATTTCTTCTAACACACATTTAGTAATGATTACCGATATGATATGCTAATGATAATAATAATGATTTGCTGTAGAGAAGGTCGCAGGAAATTTTATTGGCATGAGGAGCATTACACATTCAGATCGCTTCAGGTGAATTTCTATTTCTTTTCAGTAACTTATTTCTTCTACCTCACATTTAGTAATGATTACTGATATGACATGCTAATGATAATAATAATTATATGCTGTAGAGAAGCTGGCTGGAAATGTTATTGGCATGAGGAGCATTACACATTCAGCTCGATTCAGGTGAATTTCCATTTCTTTTCAATAACTTATTTCTTCTACCTCACATTCAGTAATGATTACTGATATGATATGCTAATGATAATAATAATGATTTGCCGTAGAGAAGCTCGCTGGAAATGTTATTGGCATGAGGAGCATTACACATTCAGATCGCTTCAGGTGAATTTCTGTTTCTTTTCAGTAAATTAATTCTTCTACCTCACATTTAGTAATGATTACTGATATGATATGCTAATGATGATAATAATGATTTGCCGTAGAGAAGCTCTAAGGAAATTTTATTGGCATGAGAAGCATTACACATTCAGATCGCTTAAGGCGAATTTCTGTTTCTTTTCAGTAACTTATTTCTTCTACCTCACATTTAGTAATGATTACTGATATGATATGCTAATGATAATAATAATGATTTGCCGTAGAGAAGCTCTAAGGAAATTTTATTGGCATGAGGAGCAGTACTCATTCAGATCGCTTTAGGTGAATTTCTATTTCTTTTCAGTAACTTATTTCTTCTACCTAATATTTAGTAATGTTTACTGATATGATATACTAATGATAATAATAATGATATGCCGTAGAGAAGCTCGTTGGAAATGTTATTGGCATGAGAAGCATTACACATTAAGCTCGCTTCAGGTGAATTTCTATTTCTTTTCAGTAACATATTTCTTCTACCTCACATTTAGTAATGATTACTAATATGATATGCTAATGATAATAATTATGATATGCCGTAGAGAATCTCGCTGGAAATGTTATTGTCATGAGGAGCATTACACATTCAGATCGCTTCAGGGGAATTTCTATTTCTTTTCAGTAACTTATTTCTTCTACCTCACATTTAGTAATGATTACTGATATGACATGCTAATGATAATTATAATGATATGCCGTAGTGAAGCTCGCTGGAAATGTTATTGGCATGAGGAGCATTACTCATTAAGCTCGCTTCAGGTGAATTTCTATTTCTTTTCAGTAACATATTTCTTTTCTACCTCACATTTAGTAATGATTAACTAAATATGTTCCTTTATGCTAACATAATAATTATGATATGCCGTAGAGAATCTCGCTGGAAATGTTATTGTCATGAGGAGCATTACACATTCAGATCGCTTCAGGAATTTCTTTCCTTTCTTTTCCAGGTAACTTATTTCTTCTACCTCTCCGCATTTAGTAATGATTACTGATATGACATGCTAATCGATAATTATAATGATTCTGTGTAGTGAAGGCTCGCTGGCAAATGTTGTTGGTATGAGGAGCATTACTCATTAAGCTCGCTTCAGGTGAATTTCTATTTCTTTTCAGTAACATATTTCTTCTATCTCACATTTAGTAATGATTACTGATATGATATGCTAATGATAATAATTATGATATGCCGTAGAGAAGCTCGCTGGAAATGTTATTGGCATGAGGAGCATTACATATTCAGATCGCTTCAGGTGAATTTCTATTTCTTTTCAGTAACTTATTTCTTCTACCTCGCATTGAGTAATGATTACTGATATGATATGCGATTGATAATAATAATGATATGCCGTAGAGAAGCTTGGTGGAAATATTATTGGCATGAGAAGCATTACACATTCAGCTCGCTTCAGGTGAATTTCTATTTCTTTTCAGTAACTTATTTCTTCTACCTCACATTGAGTAATGATTACTGATAGGATATGCTAATGTTAATAATAATGATATGCCGTAGAGAAGCTCGGTGGAAATGTTATTAGCATGAGAATCATTACACATTCAGCTCGCTTCAGGTGAATTTCTATTTCTTTTCAGTAACTTATTGTTTCTACCTCATATTTAGTAATGATTACTGATATGATATTCTAATGATAATAATAATGATATGCCGTAGTGAAGCTCGCTGGAAATATTATTGGCATGAGGAGCATTACACATTCAGCTCGCTTCAGGTGAATTTCTATTTCTTTTCAGTAACATATTTCTTCTACCTCACATTTAGTAATGATTACTGATATGATATGCTAATGATAATAATAACGATATGCCGTAGTGAAGCTCGCTGGAAATATTATTGGCATGAGGAGCATTACACATTCAGATCGCTCCAGGTGAATTTCTATCTCTTTTCAGTAACTTATTTCTTCTACCTTACATTTAGTAATGATTACTCATATGATATGCTTATGAAAATAAAAATGATATGCCGTAGAGAAGCTCGCTGGAAATGTTATTGGCATGAGAAGCATTACACATTCAGATCGCTTAAGGCGATTTTCAGTTTCTTTTCAGTAACTTATTTCTTCTACCTCACATTTAGTAATGATTACTGATATGATATGCTAATGATAATTATAATGATATGCCGTAGAGCAGATCGCAGGAAATGTTATTGGCATGAGGAGCATTACACATTCAGATCGCTTCAGGTGAATTTCTATTTCTTTTCAGTAACTTATTTCTTCTACCTCACATTTAGTAATGATTACTGATATGATATGCTAATGATAATAATAATGATTTGCCTTAGAGAAGCTCGCAGGAAATTTTATTGGCATGACGAGCATTACACATTCAGATCGCTTCAGGTGAATTTCTATTTCTTTTCAGTAACTTATATCTTCTACCTCACATTTAGTAATGATTACTGATATGACATGCTAATGATAATAAAAATGATATGGCGTAGAGAAACTCGCTGGAAATGTTATTGGCATGACGAGCATTACACATCCACCTCGCTTCAGGTGAATTTCTATTTCTTTCAGTAACTTATTTCTTCTACCTCACATTGATTAATGATTACTGATATGATATTCTAATGATAATAATAATGATATGCCGTAGAGAAGCTCGCGGGAAATGTTATTGGCATGAGGAGCATTACACATTCAGATCGCTTCAGGTGAATTTCTATTTCTTTTCAGTAACTAATTTCTTCTAACTAATAATTAGTAATGATTCCTGATATGACATGCTAATGATAATTATAATGATATGCCGTAGAGAAGCTCGCTGGAAATATTATTGGCATGAGAAGCATTACACATTCAGATCGCTTAAGGCGAATTTCTGTTTCTTTTCAGTAACTTATTTCTTCTACCTCACATTTAGTAATGATTAATAATATGATATGCTAATGATAATAATAATGATTTGCTGTAGAGAAGCTCGCAGGAAATTTTACTGGCATGAGGAGCATTACACATTCACATCGCTTCAGGTGAATTTCTATTTCTTTTCAGTAACTTATTTCCCCTACCTCACATTTAGTAATGATTACTGATATGACATGCTAATGATAATAACAATGATATGCCGTAGAGAATCTCGCTGGAAATGTTATTGTCATGACGAGCATTACACATTCACCTCGCTTCAGGTGAATTTCTATTTCTTTCAGTAACTTATTTCTTCTACCTCACATTGACTAATGATTACTGATATGATATGCTAATGATAATAATAATGATATGCCGTAGAGAAGCTCGCTGGAAATATTATTGGCATGAGAAGCATTACACATTCAGATCGCTTAAGGCGAATTTCTGTTTCTTTTCAGTAACTTATTTCTTCTACCTCTCATTTAGTAATGATTAATAATATGATATGCTAATGATAATAATAATGATTTGCTGTAGAGAAGCTCGCAGGAAATTTTACTGGCATGAGGAGCATTACACATTCAGCTCGCTTCAGGTGAATTTCTATTTCTTTTCAGTAACTTATTTCTTCTACCTCACATTTAGTAATGATTACTGATATGACATGCTAATGATAATAAAAATGATATGCCGTAGAGAAACTCGCTGGAAATGTTATTGGCATGAGGAGCATTACACATTCACCTCGCTTCAGGTGAATTTTACTTCTTTTCTGTAACTTATTTCTTCTACCTCACATTGAGTAATGATTACTGATATGATATGCTAATGATAATAATAATGATATGCCGTAGAGAAGCTCGGTGGAAATTTTATTAGCATGAGACTCATTACACATTCAGCTCGCTTCAGGTGAATTTCTATTTCTTTTCAGTAACTTATTGTTTCTACCTCATATTTAGTAATGATTACTGATATGACATGCTAATGATAATAATAATGATATGCCGTAGTGAAGCTCGCTGGAAATGTTATTGGCATGAGGATCATTACACATTCAGATCGCTTCAGGTGAATTTCTCTTTCTTTTCAATAACTTATTTCTTCTACCTTACATTTAGTAATTATTACTTATATGATATGCTAATATTAATAATAATGATATGCCGTAGAGAAGCTCGCTGGTAATGTCATTGGCATGAGGAGCATTACACATTCAGATCGCTTAAGGCGAATTTCTGTTTCTTTTCAGTAACTTATTTCTTCTACCTCACATTTAGTAATGATTACTGATATGATATGCTAATGATAATAATAATGATATGCCGTAGAGAAGCTCGCTGGAAATGTTATTGGCATGAGGAGCATTACACATTCAGATCGCTTCAGGTGAATTTCTATTTCTTTACAGTAACTTATTTCTTCTACCTTACATTTAGTAATGATTACTGATATGATATGCTAATGATAATAACAATGATATGCCTTAGAAGAAGCTCCCGCTGGAAATGTTATTGGCATGAGGAGCATTACACATTCAGATCGCTTCAGGTGAATTTCTATTTCTTTTCAGTAACTTATTTCTTCTACCTCAGATTTAGTAATGATTACTGATATGACATGCTAATGATAATAATAATGATATGCCGTAGAGAAGCTCGCTGGAAATGTTATTGGCATGAGAAGCATTACACATTCAGACCGCTTCAGGTGAATTTGTATTTCTTTTCAATAACTTATTTCTTCTACCTCACATTTAGTAATGATTACTGATATGATATGCTAATGATAATAATAATGATATGCCGTAGAGAAGCCCGCTGGAAATGTTATTGTATGAGGAGCATTACACATTCACCTCGCATCAGGTGAATTTCTATTTCTTTTCAGTAACTTATTTCTTCTACCTCACATTTAGTAATGATTACTGATATGACAAGCTAATGATAATAATAATGATATGCCGTATACAAGATCGCTGGAAATGTTATTGGCATGAGGAGCATTACACATTCAGATCGCTTCAGGTGAATTTCTATTTCTGTTCAGTAACTTATTTCTTCTACCTCACATTGAGTAATGATTACTGATATGATATGCTAATGATAATAATAATGATATGCCGTAGAGAAGCTCGCTGGAAATTTTATTGGCATGTGGGCATTACACATTCAGATCGCTTCAGGTGAATTTCTATTTCTTTTCAGTAACTTATTTCTTCTACCTCATATTTAGTAATGATTACTGATATGACATGCTAATGAAAATAAAAATGATATGCCGTAGAGAAGATCGCTGGAAATGTTATTGGCATGTGGAGCATTACACATTCAGATCGCTTCAGGTGAATTTCTATTTCTTTTCAGTAACTTATTTCTTCTACCTCATATTTAGTAATGATTACTGATATGATATGCTAATGATAATAATAATGATATGCCGTAGAAAAGTTCGCTGGAAATGTTATTGGCATGAGAAGCATTACACATTCATATCGCTTCTGGTGAATTTCTATTTTTTTTCAGTAACTTATTTCTTCTACCTCACATTTAGTAATGATTACTGATATGATATGCTAATGATAATAATAATGATATGCCGTAGAGAAGCTCGGTAGAAATGTTATTGGCCTGAGGAGCATTACACGTTCACCTCGCTTCAGGTGAATTTCTATTTATTTTCATTAACTTATTTCTTCTACCTCACATTGAGTAATGATTACTGCAAACTAAACTCTTGATTTATAAATAGAAAGAATTATGACGTGTATTTTTTCTAGAATTACTCGAATCTGGTACTTACCAAAATATAATAATAAAACCTTCAACATATTTTCGTTTCATTGAAAATACTCTACTAATACATCCCCGTCATACTGATATATCGGTGCGAATAGACAAACTATAAAAAATTGAACATACAATCGAATTTACATACAAAAAAGTAAATCACGATTATTTACCATACTTGGATATGAAGTTGCAACACATTAAGAACATTTTAAAGTATGTGCCCACAAGAAATCAACCATCAAAATCTCTCTAACATATTTTCATCATAACAACAAAATATAATCCCGCATAATCATCTGATTCTACTTAAGAGCACTCAGAATATGCAGCCCCGATTATTTACACGGAGAATACAAATATATTGAAACACACCTTTCAAGTGCCCTTTTTTAAAAATTTAATGCGAAACAAAAAACAACTTAATTATCGCAAAAGAAAAAACGCCCCTATCCTGAAAAACTCTATAAATCGAAAAATATACCATCATGCCAGTTAAATTTATGGCATATAAATTTATCACAATATAAAATATGTTACTAATATATCGTAAACAATAAAAGACTTAGTCAATACTGAGCAAAACAAAAAGCTAAAACGAAGGAAGAGTATACTCTATTGCATGTCATCATTGCCACAAAAATTCACTGGAAAAACCACAGAGAATCCAAATAATACCTAATATGAACACGAAAGTGTCATGTAATTACAAATCATTACGTCAAATGTCCACTGTTAACCTTAATTTTGACACAGAAATGCTACTCTCATAAAAAACGAAAAGATTTTAGTACGACATGAATGTCTAAAGAGTGTCATGATTCAAGTTCGTCTACAGTAGATTTGTATCATTAGAAAAACATGCGGAAGGACTCATATTTTACTAACAAAACTTCTCGAATATTCAAGTGGGTTGATGCTAATAAAAATACTTTTATGGCTCAGAGGTAGAATCGCCGACTGACGCCAATTCGGTTGGGTTTCAATCCTGGGTTAAAAGCAATAGGCGTCTAACAGATCTGTCTGCGGATGACTATATATATATATATATATATATATGTGTGTGTGTGTGTGTGTGTGTGTGTGTGTGTGTGTGTGTGTGTGTGTGTAAAGAGAGAGGGAGAGACAGAAAAAGCCAGACAGACAGATAAATTTCGTTGAAGAATACTAAAAAGATACGATGATTAAGTATTTTTCTTGCATGTTTACAAGAGAATATATATATATATATATATATATATATATATATATATATATATATATATATATCCCTCCTGTCACACTCAAGGAGGGCATTTTTTTATGTCTTAATCTACCGTACCCATCAGTATGTCCATTAATATATGTTACTTTCATTTTCGAAGATGTATCGATATAAATATATTGCCATCAGTTTTTACGCAACGGGCACACCGTATAAATTATATGGTATAATTCTGCAAAAGAACTCTTATGACTGTATTTTTACTCGCAAAATTTAAAAGCTGAAATTTAAGAGTTTAAGCTATAGAGAGTATGTTAGTAAGTTTATATCAGAATTTAAAGGTATTCGTCTTTGAACTTTCCACTGATCTGTTTATTCCCTGTTTTAATTTCAAACCCTGTTTTCTTTGTCTTTTTATTTCTTTCATCGTGATTTCTTCTGTCAAATCTCACATATTAACTTTCTCAACTGGAAGCATCTTGTCTTGTCTTAGATCTTTATTTAAAACCTTGATTACGATCCGATGAGACGACCCTCTCCTCTAGCCAGAAATTTTATCACTACATCATTCGTGTACTCCTTGCTCACTGCCCTCCAGGTTCTTTTTCCTAATTCGGAAATCTTGGAAGGAGAAAATTATTAAATCATAAGATTGTTCGCCAAACTGGACGAATACCGCCATTCTGCCTAAATGCATTTACGGCCTGAAAAGATGGCGGTAATAGACGCCATCAGATTCATTCGCAGGAAACTAGAAATATTTGCTTCTGACGCCAGTATCTTTCTTGCTATTCTTTCTTCTTCGGTCTCCCGCCATTATGTACTGAATTATTCAAATGTATTTTTCGTATCGTTGTTCATTCGTTCTTCTTTTCCGTCCTTCCTGTTCTTTTCTGTTTCTTCTGTTATATTCTCCTTTGAATATCTTCATTTTTTATTTTTATTTTATTTTTGTTCTCCCTCTATATTCATCTTCCATTACACTTGCCTTCTTTGTGTTAATCTGATTTTATTCTACTTTTTATTTATGCCTATTTCACTTTTCTTTCTCCCTCCGTCTTTCTTTCCTCACTCTCTATTCGTTTTTTGTTTTTCGTTATTCTCCCTATTCTTTCTCTCTTTATCTTTCTAACTTTCTCTCTTTTTTTTATATTTGCAATAAGCATTGCAAGTCGCTTGCTGACCTCAAGAGCTATTGTCGTTTTCACAAGGATTATAACATTCTTTGATATGACGATAAAATTGAATACAATGCCTCTGATCGGCATGTTTTGCCGAGCGTAGAACCATCTTTTAATTACTGTTGTTCCCAGGTTCATTCTGACTCAGGATGTTAGCACTTGTTATGTCTCAGCTATGGGTAAAATACTCCATCACCAAACTGGGGGGGGGGCATAAGAAAATATGAAACATTGTTTAGTAACAATAGATTTTCCTTGTACAAAATATTACTAGCAATAGTTTTGTGTAAAAATAAAATTTACCAAGAATGTATTTGTCAAATAAATTGCTAATGCATCTAAGAAAGTTCAATTTCGGCATTCAATGACCGATAAAATTTCATATGTCACTAAGAAAGCAAACAAACCAACGAAAACTAAAACCATTGATAGCGATAGTCAAACTAAATGAACAAGTCCGCATCATTTGTGTAAACAGGATTTATTAAATTCAACAAACACTCTTAAGACATATTTTTATTGTAATTTACCTGTATTTTTTACAGATCTTCTGGAATTTATTTCATAAATAGATGAAAAATATGGATAAAAGTTTCTCATTTTAAGACTTTGCTCTGATTCTCCTCGTGTAATATTGCCTACCAAAAACAATATTCAAATTAAAAAAAAAATGAAAATGGTCATGCGAAGTCATTTACCTGGTGTCAATTCGCAATTGCAGATGCGGTTAACGTCTACGACAATGATCGTGCAACGGAGGTGTCTGTAGGTGTGGTGAAATTCTAACAGACTGAAAAGAGACAAACAGAAAGAAGAAAGATGAACTTGTGAACAGTATAATACTTTGTTGATATGTGTGTTCTACGAAAAGAAAAAAAGAAACAAATATTTTGAATATTATAGAAATTTCTGTCGTGCGTGCTTAAAAAAGAAAAGACAAAATGAACTTTTTGATCATTATAGAGAGATTCTTCTCGTGTGTATTCTTCAAAAAGAAGAAGAACAAATGAACTTTTTAGACTTTACAGAAATTATTCTGTTTTGTGTTTTTACTAACAGAGAAAAACATAAAAGTACAGAAAAAATAATAATAAAGGTGACAAGGAAAATAAGAAGGAAAAATGAAAAATTAGGTGCTCTTCATTTTTCTCTTCCAATGCATTATGGGTTAATTTTTTTTTTTTGGTTTCAGTTTTTTTTTTTCCAGGTTATCATAAAAGAGTTTAGTCGATGCTACAAAGTTGATATAAAAGCTCACAAAAATAAAAATACTAATAAAAAGAGGTAGAGTATAAATGAAGTAAATCAGTCCGTCAGTGGCCATTATTTGTGTTGTGTTTGGCGCTTCAGTCAGTTACGTACCATACGTGATACACGCTTGGGCGATCATGTCTCGAAAGAGACATGACTGACTGGGCAGAAAATTATCCCGCAGTAGGTTGCCATTGCTTTCTGCGGTAGACTGGTTGCCGACCAAGGCTATAGAACCTAATCTGCCCTGGACATATAAGAGATAGATTATATTACATTATTATATTAAATATTAGTGGGGGACCAGTTTATTACTTCTTAACAATAGAAAACTGATCCCCACTTTATGCCCAGTACAAATTTTAATTATATTTCCAACTATTATATTCAGTCAGTCAGTTAAGTACCATACGTGATACACGCTTGGGCGATCATGTCTCGAAAGAGACATGACTGACTGAGCAGAAAATTATCCCGCAGTAGGTTGCCATTGCTTTCTGCGGTAGACTGGTTGCCGACCAAGGCTATAGAACCCAATCTGTCCTGCTATTTAACCCATAACTGGAAAGAAGAGACGGATTAATACCTTTCCCAAGGGTATTTGCGCGTAAGTGAATACAATGGATTCAACTGGAATTCGAAATCGGCTCCCCGGCTTCTCGTTCCGAGCCGATATCCACTGTACCACAACGCACATAAATGAAAGAATAATTACATGAAAAAAAAAAAAAAGAATAAAGGGACAAAACGAAACGATAAAGCAAAAAGGAGCAGGGTTAGTATCCAACTGATAAAGGTGAAAGGTTATCGCCGTAGCAAGAGAAGGCTATGACGTCAGTTGTGAAATAATGAATCCAAGACATGCAGAAATCTTTGGAAGCTGAACAAAGTATGCGAAAGATATAAATTATCTCATGGTTATACGTTACTAGCAGTATAGCCCGGCGTTTCTCAGGTATAATGAAAGCTTTAAAACTAATCCATGGCCCTGGAGCTCAGACTCTTTGGACGTTGGCAAGAAAGACTAAAAAGCAATAGTTGTTTCCAGTTAAAGCGAAACCGTATACTGAAAAAAATGAATGGATGTATGTCAAATTTTGATTTCCTCGTATCAATATCAAATAAGTATTTTTCGTTGTAAACTGAATTTTGAAGGCTAAATCAGTCCCCTGAGTAAATGGTATCATGGCTGAGACTAAGAACTAAAATTATACCGACTTACAGCCAAACCCGAAGCAAAAACTAAAATAAAAGGGCTGAAAAAATACAGACATACAGGCAGATAAACACACACACACACACACACACACACATCTTGCCTTTTATATATATATCTATATATTATCGATTTTCTGCACTATTGTAAGAACTGCAACCTTGAAACTACTGAATATTGTTTGTTATGTCTTTGTCTATGAGTGTATCAAATTTGATTAAAATCGGTTCACTCCTTCTATAACCCGATTTATTCGATTATCGATTTTCGATATTTATTGGAGGTACCTCGACACAAAACTTAGCTAAGAACACTCGCAGACGCTTATAGCACAACTGTGTTAATTTTCAAGAAAATCGGTTCAGGCGTTTCGGAGTCTATAGGTAACGGACACACACACACATATACACACAGACCAAAAATGGTGATTTTTATGTGTAATTGAGATGTGGCATAAAGCCGAAATTATGGAGGGCCTCATAAGTTTGAATTTGAATTTGAGTTTTGTTTAACGGCATATCATCCTCTTTAGGTTATTTAATGCCAAGAATGTGGGTGTTTTAAGGTATTTTTCTTAATGCTTGGTTATAGTGAGATGGTTAATTTAGTTAAATTTTAATTAAACTTTTTTTTTATTCTTTTTATTGAAAAAAAGGAAAATGCCTTCTAGTATTGTATTCAAAAATGTTTTGCTGAGAAAATTTTTTTCCTTCAAAAATGTGTTATGGTAATAATTTTTTTCTTTAAAAATCTATTATTGGTAATATTTTTCCTTCAAAAATGTATATTTTTCAATAAAAGTCTATTTTTGTGTATATATTTCTATAAATGTGTATTTTTGTACTTTAATAGTCTTTTGACCATAGTTTAAGGGTTGCCTATTTACCAATAGCTGGGACCCTAACAGGTGCTACCGCTTCGATTCAGGGTGCAACTAGGAACAACAGCAATTTAGAGGTGGTTCCATCCTCCTCACAACCTCTGAATCAGAGGCCTTGCTACTGGATGCAGTTTACCGTCATACACAGGACCAACCTGATGCGTGTCCGGCTCACTGCTTGGTTATAATTTTTCTGGCGTTAACCTTTACTCCACGCCTGGTTGCTAATGCGTCCCTGTCTATGTAGACGGGTGACTTACTCAATGGGTGTTAAAAACAAAGAAAAGACGAAGAAGAAGAAAGGAAAACATTTTTTTATGTGTTCTTGACTGATTCGTTCTTATGCTTAAGTTAAATTTTCCCATCAATAAACTTATCGATGTCAACCTATAAGTAAAGACAAAAGGATGTCACATTTGATATTATGCTTATATTTTCATTGTTGATGTGCTATCGTTGATTAATTTTTTGTTATGCCTTATTGTGTAATATTTTGTACAGTGACGTGGGTATGGTAGAAAGGTTTTGGTCATGGAAAAATAGCACTTAAAATGTTCATGTAGGGAAAGTTTTGAAAGTCAGTAAGAGGTGTGTTATAGATTCGTTACTATAATATTTTGTTCGGTGTGGATTAATGCTGTAAAGTGTTTTTTGCGCTGGGCGACATGGATTTAGCTGTTAAATTTGAAAATAAATTGAGTATTGTTTTAAAGTGTGCTGTTTCTTGTTTTATTTTCTAAGCTCAACACACACACACACAATAAAATTATTTCACACCACGTGTGTCTCTAAAAATACAATTGCTTGGGCATTCATCCCTTACCAAACCCTTTGGTGTCAAAACAAGAACGGCGCACCCAAAAGCACGGACGTAGTTGGAAACACATCCCATAGTCAAAAATATGAATTTTGACCAATCAGGGCTCGATAAAAGAAACATATTTCTCGATTTCCAGGAGCCTCACTAGGAATATAAAAAGACAGTAGAAACGTTATCCACCAGAGAGAGGAACGGGCAGTTCGGAGCATATACAGAGAGAATACAGCAGCTCACACAACAGACCGTATCACGCATCAATGAACATTGTTTCAGCTCTCTCTTTCTCTCATCTCGCTCGCAACACATAGTCCATTTCTTTCCCTCTCACACTCTTTCTTTCTTCCATTCTACATCTTTATACGGACAACTACATTTTGTATAAAAAAATAATTCTTTTATTTTTTTTTAAGAAAATAAACAAAAGTTTATTTTATCTTATTTGTAGTGTATTTTCCTTTTTATTTATTGTTCGGGGAAAATTATATAAGCCCCTACAAAAGTGTGAAATAAGTGCAAAATGCACTTGTTTGTTTTTATTGACGCGGGTTAGAAGGGTCAGTGCATGAGTCAGAATGCATAAAAAGTCACAGCTGTAGTAATGTTAGCCTACGCTTAGTCAGTGAGTTTTGAGTTAAACATTTAACAGCAATTGTCAGTTAGGTTTGGGCGGTTGCAGAGAGCAGATGACTTAGAGCAGCGGATCCTAGGGGACCCGGAAAGGGTTTCGAGTGGACCGCAAAGAGGCCACTGAGTTGAAATTATTGACTATTTGAGATTTTTACCCAGTTAAGGGGTAAAAGGGGTTAAGGAGGATGTGCGTTGTGGTACAGTGGATATCGGCTCGGAGCGAGAAACCGGGCGAATTCCAGCTGAATCCATTGTGTTCACTTACGCGCAAATACCCTTGGGAAAGGTATTGATCCGTCTCTTCCTTCCAGTTATGGGTTAAATAGCAGGACAGATTGGGTTCTATAGCCTTGGTCGGCAACCAATCTACCGCAGAAAGCAATGGCAACCTACTGCGAGATAATCTTCTGCCCAGTCAGTCATGTCTCTTTCGAGACATGATCGCCCAAGCGTGTATCACGTACGGCACTTAACTGACTGACCCAGTTATAATGGCAGCGTTGTTGTTGGAAAGGGAGATATATATTACCTACTTTTTGTTTTTGCATGCATTATTTTTTTTTTTACTTGAGTTAGTTTCCTTCGATCTATTTTGGCCCTTGCTTATGTTTTAGTCATGTAATAAGGAGAAAAGCCGCTGCAAAGGTACGCTAATCTATATGAAGAAGAAGAAAGTATTCGTGTTTTACAGTTTGCGTGATTTTATTCGAGTTACTTTGACTGGAGGTGAGGTGAATTGCGTGATTATATTTGAATTGCTTTGATTACAGGTGTAATAGTGATTCTAAATGCTTTCTTTCAGTAGCACATATGTTAACTGTGGTTAATAAAAAAGGGTTCTCGAGCAATCTAAAATAATATAAAGAGACCGCCATGCAAAAAAAAAAAAAAAAAAAAATGGAGAAATTTCACATCACGATGCGAAATGTTTTTCGGCTAATACAAAACTAGGAAACATCTAAAAAAGAAAAGAAAGAAAAATTCAAAAAAATCTTTAATTGTCAGAAGCAAATTCTTTTTACGAACCCTTTTCGTGAGTCGACGCAAAATTTGTTTGTCGTCCAATAGAAAGGCCAGAATCACACCCGGGAGGGAATTCCCAATTGACCTTTTCGTGGCCCAGAAAAAATTAAAAAAAAACGGAGCAAGCTCGACCGACGCCAGAGAGAAAAAAAACGAGCGTAATCAACACGTCCCTCGACAAAAGTCAAACGATCGTTATTATTTTTTTCTTTCTTTCTTTGTCCCTCACTTTTTTATCCTTACGGTTCACCCGTCTGCCTTTTCCTAAACGTGATAACCAGAGAGAATTCTTTAAGACTGAGCGAATACTTCAAAAAGACTCCTACCAAGCAAACGCTCATACATACTTACACACAGACGTTCCTGCCAACGTACATATAAACTCATTCTTGCAAGGACTACTACGAACATTTTAACAATCTTGTATTAAACAAAATACAATAATTTTATCTGTAAAAACCTTAATTGATTTATATGGTGTCCGGTTTCCTCTTTTCCAATCTTTTCACTCCTTTTTTTTTTTTCAATTGAACTAAACTATCGCCCGGTTCACACTCCACTCTCGTCTATTGTACAGGTGAAGAGGCTCATCCCTTGTTCCCTGTTTAGGATGTGGTTTCCGGTTTTCTCTTTTCCAATCTTTTCACTCCTTTTTCTTTTTTTTCAATTGAAGTAGATAGACTAAACTATCGCCCGGTTCACACTCCACTCTCGTCTATTGTACAGGTGAAGAGGCTCATCCCTTGTTCCCTGTTTAGGATGTGGTTTCCGGTTTTCTCTTTTCCAATCTTTTCACTCCTTTTTCTTTTTTTTCAATTGAAGTAGATAGACTAAACTATCGGCCGGTTCACACTCCACTCGTCTATTGAACAGGTGAAGAGGCTCATCCCTTGTTCCCTGTTTAGGATGTGGTTTCCGGTTTTCTCTTTTCCAATCTTTTCACTCCTTTTTCTATTTCTGTTTTTTTTTTTCAATTGGAGTAGATAGACTAAACTATCGGCCGGTTCACACTCCACCTTCGTCTATTGAACAGGTGAAGCGGCTCATCCCTTTTTCCCTGTTTAGAATGTGGTTTCCGGTTTTCTCTTTTCCAATCTTTTCACTTTCACGTAGCCCCCTGCACATCAGTGGCGTTACCGCCTTTCTCGTGGTGATATGATTAAAAAAAATATGTACATAAATTTGTTGTTACAATTTTGATTTTCTTGTTTTATACCCCTTTTATAGTGGGCTATCTACTAAGAAGGCCAAATTCAGTTAATCTGTTTCAACACACATACACTTCACTATAACGGATAACCCACTATAGTTGAACTATAACGGCTTAAAATTCTAGCTTTAGTTTTCTCTTACTTAAAATTTGTCTCATATCCATTATTTTATCCTTATAGTACTTATTCCCTACTTGTTATTTACTACATTCACTATTCAGTTTTGGATTTTAAGGACGAAAATAATTACAACAATTTTTACTTTTTTTAAGAAGTAAATATCTGGATCACCTAGAAAGCAAAAAAAAAAACAAAAAAAAACAACAAAAAAAATAGTTGCCATCATTTTGGTGAATACTTCAATCAGTCAGTCAGTTAAGTGCCATAGATGATATTTGTTTGAGCGATCATGTCTCCATATAGAGACATGGCTGACTGGGCAGAAATTTTCCCGTAGTAGGTTGCCAGTAATTTCTGCGGTAGACTGACTGCCGACTTAGATTATAGAACCAAATCTATCCTGCTATTTAACGATATAAGGAAAGAGAAAAAGCGGATTTATATCTTTTCCAAGGGTATTTGCGCGTAATGGATGCATCGAATTTATCTGGAATACTTTAGTACTGAAATGTAAAAGAAATGTATCTATATGGCTAAGTGCAAAAATGCTGTGACAAACGAGGGAGAAATTGAATGAATAAGCAAATACCAGAGAGTGATATAAATAAATACATATGGCTAAGAGCAGAAAATTCAGGTAGTTGTGGAGATTAATGTTTCATTATGAGAGAGAGAGAGAGAGAGAGAGAGAGAGAGAGAGAGTATCTATATGGCTAAGTGCAAAAATGCTGTGACAAACGAGGGAGAAATTGAATGAATAAGCAAATACCAGAAAGTGATATAAATAAATACATATGGCTAAGAGCAGAAAATTCAGGTAGTTGTGGAGATTAATGTTTCATTATGAGAGAGAGAGAGAGAGAGAGAGAGAGAGAGAGAGAGAGAGAGAGAGAGTATCTATATGGCTAAGTGCAAAAATGCTGTGACAAACGAGGGAGAAATTGAATGAATAAGCAAATACCAGAAAGTGATATAAATAAATACATATGGCTAAGAGCAGAAAATTCAGGTAGTTGTGGAGATTAATGTTTCATTATGACCGAGAGAGAGACACAGAGAGAGAGAGAGAGAGAGAGAGAGAGAGAGAGAGTACCAATTGTCCAGCCCTTCTGCGGGTGACAAAGACAGATGGAATTTGTTGAAGCTGGATTTTGATGGCATCTCTGCTTCAAACGTTATTGAGCTGATCGCTGTGCTTCAGTCTACCGTCTCCAAAATCTTAATGAGACATGTCTTACGCCAATCCTTTCGGTTTGATGTTTGGACTTCCAAGGTTTTCAGATCAATTTGAGGCGTTTCAAATTGTTTTTCAGTCTTACTTTGTAGCGTAGGAGTGGGTGTTTAACTTGGAGTATGGTTGCTGTCTTTATAACAACATTTTTGGAAGCCTATGCTCATTCTGCCTAACAACATGACCAGCCTACTTAAGTTGTGTCATTTTTAGAATGGTCTCAATGCTTTCGATGTTGTTACATTTCTTCAGTATTTCATCATTCTTGACACTTTCATCACATTTTATATTGTATATTGCACGAAAACAATGTATGTGAAAGGCGTCAAGATATATTATGTACTTGCGATATACGGTCCAAGTCTCAGCACAATATAGAAGGGCTGAGAGACCATCTGATCTGTTTATGTCGATCTTTAACTTCAGAGACACGTATTTGGTGTTCTATAATCTATATATATGTTCTATAATCTATATAATTTAAGCTTATCTAATGCTGTGTTAAACTTGGCTATTCTGTATTGGATCTCACTCTCACTTTTTAATCAGAAGAGATCCAAGATACGTTAAGGCCTCAATAGTTTTTCATGTTGTACCATCAATGAATGCGGAAAGATTTGTGATTGCCTGGTATTGGCTTGGTACATTAGCTCAGTATTTTTTTCATTTTCTTTGGGTGATTGTGAATCCAAGCGATTTCGCTGTTTCAGAGAATCTTTCAGGCACATGTGCGTTGTGGTGCAGTGAATATCAACTGGGAACGACAAAATCTGGAGGCCATGTTCGAACTTTAATTGAATTCCTTGCATTCACATACGCACAAATACCTTTAAGAAAGGTATTAATCCGTCTCTTCCATCCGGCTATGGGTTAAATTATAAGACAGATTGGTTTCTATAGCCCTAGCTGGCAACCAGTCTACGGAGAAAGTAATGGCAACCTGCTACCCAGTCAGTCATGTTTCTTTCGGGACATGCTCGCTCAAACAAATATCACATATGGCACTTAAATGACTGATTGATTGAAGTATTTATTTAGATGATGGAAACTTAACTTAGTGAGTTTGAATTTCTTCTAGTCAGTGTGATGATGAGAGAGCCATCACCTGCAAAGAGAAGAATGCGTACCAGCTGCAAACCAAGTTTCTATTGTGCTTTAAAACATAACTATTTGTAAAGAACTGTACTTGTTCTGAATTGACGCATTTTCTTAAGTAAGAGAATGCTTTTGCAAGCATAGCAAAAAAAGAAAAGTGCATAGAAAAGTGGAGCAAGGACGCAGGTTTTCTTTGTGCCATTGAAGACAAAAAAATGTCCGACTTCTCTCTTGCTAACTTTCCCAAGACTTTCATTCCTTCGTGAAAGGTGATAATGATACGGACCATTTTTTTCTGGAACACCTAATTTTGACAAAATTTTTCAAAAAGCAGTTCTAGTTACAGTATCAAAAATTTTGTAAGGTTTACAAAAACAACGAAGAGATTCTTATCTTTCCCCATGCGTTCTTATGAGTTTTCCGGAGGCAAAAGTTCATATCCATGGTTCCTCTACGAGATCGAAAACCGTACTGGCTCTTCGACAGTGCTAATTTTGAGACAAATTAATTAAGCCTATTCATGATAATACGAGCGAGAATTTTTTGCTAGCAACCGAAAGAATAGATGTTTCTCATTGGTTGTCACACTCACATTGGTTCCCTTTTTGTTTATACAAATGGACAATTGAAGCATTTCTATTCTGATTCTGATCTGGCTAGTCTCCCCTTTTCGGGTTAAAAAGTTCACAAAGCTTGCGTGCCAAAACATTGGTGCCACCTTTATATATTTCAGCCAGAATTTCAAGAGTTTTTCCATTCCAAAGCTGTTTAAAGCCTTTTTTACCTCAAAATTTGAAGAGTTAATAGAAAGGTTTTGTACGACAGGTCTCTGAGGAAAATTGCCCGTTACTCCAGCATCAACTGACAAATCCTAATTTAGGACAGCAGAGAAGTTTTCTGCCTATTGTTTGATAATGGGGCTTTTACAGTATTTACATCATTTGGACTATTGACCTCATCTTTGTTGCCATTTGTACGACGTTTCGGCAGTTGTCCGCTTTGGCCTTCTTCAGGTGCTAGGCATTTACAACAGAACAGTTTTTACAACCACTGGGGCATATGAAATCCATTCCTTGCGATTGGAAGACATTAGTTATCTCCTTCTAAACTCACAACTCTAAAACTCAAGTCAGAAACTAACCAACGTCTATATCGGCCTTCTTCAGGTACTGGACCATGTGTCCTTAAGAAGGCCGGAGTGTACAACGGCCGAAAAGTCGTAAAAATGGCAACAAAGTTTAGGACAATAGCCCGAATAATGCAAATACTGTAAATACTACCTCATCTCAGAAATATAGATAAATGAGGCTTTTGTATGTCAAACGTTTTATCTGAAGAAAAGATAGGTAATAGACTGTTGAAGATGATACAAAAATACATCTTAAATTTTGGTAAGATGATTTGAAGTCACACTTTTCATGCCTTGCAAAGCTTCTGCCTTTGCTGCCCACCAGCTTTTTTTATAGGCATGCTTTGTCATCCAGACTTGATGAGATTTATGCATGTTTTAAAGGAGAGATTTAACTTCAAGATAGTTTGAATCAAACTAGGATTAATGTTTTCGCTGAATATACCCTAGTGTTTCTTTTGTCGACTCATAAGGTATGTTTTGTAAGGTAGACCACACCGATTCAATTTTTTTTTTTTTTTATATATAAGCGTTTCACCCCGAGCAAGGCATGTCACTGCCACTACTGCGCAGGGGGCTACGTAGAGTGGAGAAAGGATGATTAAATATAGGAAATGTCAGAGGGTGGGTGATAGGCGGGTAAGGATACCGAGAATGAGGGTTGGGTAGATGAGAGTGTTCTGAGAATAGTTGGGAGTTAGTGTGATAGGAGGTGTCTATTGACCCTACATTTAAACACCTGGAGATTGTAACTGTCGGGAAAGCAGACTTGTGGAAGGGAGTTCCACAGGCGGGAAGCGCGAGAAAAGAAGCTGTTGGTGTAGAATTTACGGTTACATCTTATTTGTTTAACTGTGAAAGGGTGGGACCTAGTTGTCAATCTAGTATCTCGTGTAAATTCGTGCTTAGGCGGCACCAGTGATCTAAGCGCAGAAGCCATGAAAGTACTTGTAGAAGAGGCACAGGGAAGCCAAATCACGCCGGTGAGAGAGCGGCTGCAGCCGGTCTGCCAAGTCAGTATCAACCACGTTACAGATCCTTCTTTGTATTTTGTCAAGAAGCCCTAGGAGAGTAGCAGGGGCACCCGACCAAATATGGCAGCAATATTCAATACACGGGCGGATCATTATCTACAACAAGAAATAAAAGTTGTGATTCGTTTAGAAGCACTGTAGTTTGTTCCTGTCTTTTAATTTTGTTACAGCTAGCTTCTTTGGAGATTTAGCCGGATTGTTTCTAACAGGCTTCTTCAAATGCATGTATGTATGTGAGCAAACAGTCTTGTGATATGACCAACACTTACCGATTGCTAGTGATCGCGTCAGGTTTCTATCACGATGACCACGATAACGAAAGATGATGTATTCTTTGAGATGGTTGTGCACTAATCTTGGATGTGGTTTGCAAAATAATTGGTTGTTGAAAGATTGTGTTGATGATTACAAGATCGGAATGACTGCAAAGAGACAGCAGCTATAGCCTGTTAAAATTTGATGTACCGACGCCATGTTTTCCAATGACTTTACTCAAGTTTAGTGTGTCATATAAATCACGGGCAAATATATATATATATATATATATATATATATATATATATATTTTAATTCAGATACTTCAATCCAAGGGAAAAAAGCAGGAAGGTAAATTCCAAAAAACCCCATCCTAATTAATATTAAAAATTTTATTTTAATATTAAAAAATGATACAGGAAGAGAGCTCCATGTAATAAAATATAACAGAGCAAATATATATATATATATATATATATCTTTCTCCTGTTACGCTCATGGAGAGAGAAACAATAGTGCTGTAGCGTCGGCTCAGTTCATTCTTGTTACTACCATTTATTAAACTTTACTACCATATATGAAAGCTCATTGACGTATTTTGTCTTTTATTATGTTTTTGCAATAATTGTATCGTCGATATGGGATGAATATATATACACTACCAGCCATAATTATTATGCCACCCCAAAGTTTTAAAAGAAATGGTGTAGTTCATATTACTTTTAGTATTTATTGCTAAGTGCATAATTCTAAATGAAAGTAGAATGGTTCTTTTTTATTATTACTTTGCAAAATTTTTCAAGGCAAGAAAGCAAAGATGAACTCGTCCGCATCACCCTAAATTATCGTCATTCTTTCATTGATGAAACTACAATATAGGTAATTATTAAATATTTATAAATTCATTTGATGCAAATGTTTTTGTGCAGTATCAACAAAAGAACCATTCTATTTTCATTTATAATTATTCACTTAGAAATAAATACTAAAATTAGTATGAAATACATCATTTTTTTTAAACACTGGGGTGGCTAGAAATTATGGCCCGTATATATATATATATATATAACATAATGATAATCCACGTATACTGTCTTAATATGCATAGGAAAAACTACTAAAAAGTTGTTAGTTAAAAATGTATTTTTTTTACAGTATTTATTTATTTCTATCATATATATATATATATATATATATATATATATATATATATATATATATTTGATATTTCAGACCGGCCTCGGCCTTTCATTAGAAACAAATGATTTTAAAATTTAAAAATTTAAACTAGAAGCGTCCGTCGCGAAAAGCGTCCGTCACATGATGCAGAAAGCAATAGAGTCTGAATATTTTTAAACGTAAATCTAACTGTAATAATACTTTTAAATGTTATATTAAAGAAAAAGTTTTAAGTGTATCTAAAAAATGTTTAACTATTGAAATATTTTAAAGATTCAAAATACCTAAGTCCCTATTTAACCCTAGCCTGTATGTATTTAATTTTAAAATCCAGTGTTTTTCTTTCTTTCTGCGTGTGTATGTGGAACTAAAATAGGAATCTATCAGTAAACATTTGCAGTTTTCTAATGTGAGTCCTGATTGATTGAAGTGTTCAGCTATGGGGGAATAAGTTTTTTTCACTTTTGCACTATATGCGCGAGTCTTCAGAAATGAATTGAATTCTTTCGGTGACTGGCGTGTGTATACACTGCTTATATACAACACGTGAAAATTACTTTTCTTTGATTCCATGGCTTAGGGAAGCAAGTGGAGTTGTGTATCTATACTGATGAGCTGAGATACAGCGAAGCAGGCTTGTATGTGGGTGATTAATATATGACAATAGTATCTCTATTATATCATATTTATAAAAGTGATTAAAAGCTTTTTTATTAATATTTTAATTATGAGGTTATATATGTACTACCTGTATAGCCCATCATTGCTTGGGGTTTTTAGTGTTATGTTGAAATAAGAAGTTCATGTGCTATTTTTTTAATCATTTCACCCCAAGCAAATCATTTCACTGCCACTATTGCGCTTGGGGCTACATAGGGGGAGATAAATAGGAAGTGTGGTTAGATATAGGAAATGTCAGAAGGGGGGTGTAGATAGTTGGTTGGGTGGGAAGAGTATTTGTAAGAATGGAAGTTAGTTTGTTAGGAGTTGTCTATTGACCTTACATTTAAACTCCTGGAGATTGTAGTCGTCGGGGAAGCAGTCATGTGGAAGGGAATTCCACAGTCGGGAAGTGCGAGAAAAGAAACTATTGGAGTAGAAGTTGCGGTTGCATTTTATTGGTTTCACTGTAAAAGGGTATGATCTAGTTGCTAATCTAGTATCTCGTGCAAATTCGAACCTAGGGGGCACCAGTGATCTAAGTTCATTGGAGCAGAAGCCGTGAAAGTATTTATAGAAGAGACACAGGGAAGCCACGTCGCTCCGGTGAGAGAGAGACTACAGGCGGTCTGCCAAGTTAGTATCGATCACATTAAAGACCTTCCGCTGTACCTTGTCTAGAAGCTCAAGGAGAATAACAGGGGCACCCGACCAGATATGGCAACAGTATTCAATACACGGGCGGATGGTAGATTTATAAATGTGCAGGATAGATTCAGACGGAAAAAACCTCCGGGTCCTGCACAGAGAACCGACTTTGATAGCAGCGGATGTAGCAATGGATTCGATATAGTCATTCCACGTGAAGTTCGCTGAAAGTGTGAGACCAAGGAGTAGTAGTTTTTTACTTTCTGGGAGGCAAGCTTGGTCCATATTCAAAAAGCTCTAATATGGGGTTGCCATGACGCGTAAGTATAAAAAATGTTTAGTAAATATTTTTTGTCGCATTTAGAAATTTGGTGCAATGTGTGTCAATCAAATGTGTTTATTTCTTCATTTATTTCATTTTATTTATTTATTTATTTATTTATTTATTTTTTTGCATATCAATGCATCAGATATTGATCTACCAGTGACTAGATTTTGGTTGAGTGATGCGTCTTAAAGAAATGCATCAAAGTGTGTAAAAAGTCACCCGAAATTATGTTTGTCGTTGATTTTTGACGAACCTTGTACATTGATCCGAAACATTTTTACGTACATCAAAGGTTCGGACCTTTATCTACAAGTTATCCGATTTTGGCTGAATTCGCATAAGGCGTCTCGAAGGAAAAGAATTCGTAAATTCTATGCGTATCGGTGATTTTCTTCTGTACCCTGTAAATCGATAAAAAAAAATGGCATACATCAAAGGTTCATGTGATGATCGACAAGTAAGCCAATTTTCATTGAAATCTGACCAAGTGTTTCGGCGGAGTTACGTTCGTTAGAATGGAAACATACAAACACAGAGAGACATATACATTTTTATACATAGATACCTATAAAAATATAGAGAGATATTTGATTATTTGCTTACCATATATATACATATATAGGAAAAACTACTAAAAAGTTGTAAGTTTAAAAATGTATTTTTTTGACAGTATTTATTTATTTCTATTATTATATATATATATATATATATTTGATATTTCAGACCGGCCTCGGCCTTTCATCAGAAACAAATGATTTTCTGATGAAAGGCCGAGGCCGGTCTGAAATATCAAATATATATATATAATGATAATAGACATAAATAAATGATGTCAAAAAAATACATTTTTAAACTTACAATCTTTTAGTAGTTTTTCCTATACATATTAAGACAGTATACGTGGAACATCATTATGTATATATATATATATATATATATATATATATATATATATATATATATATATATATATATATGCAGGTTTCGTTAAATAATATAGACAAGTTTTGTCTGTTTATTTTATGCAGGATCCTTTCGTATAGTGTGATTAGCTTGATAGTACTATCATTAAAAGACAAGAAATAGCAATAATTGTTGATTTTTTATCCGGTCTGAGCTTTCGGCTTACATAAGCTATTATCAAAGAGTGAACATATAAGTTATTGACTAAGTATAATTAAACAAAGAGAATTAAACGTAGAGACAAGTCTATTTTTAACGTGCCGGATGGCTGAAGACGGTGATAAGATGGTGGTGGTATGACTCTTGGTCAAATGAGGGTATATTGGCATGAGGGGATTGGTCTGCGAGCTACTACTACTATGGGTAGAGGGAGTAAGCCTAGTAAATATAACCTGTCCCGTCGATTACAGGCATTGGAGTATGTTAGTAGAGATATCGAAATTTATTTTATTTATGCTAGGTTTAAGCTGTTTGATGTAGATAGCTTCTAGGATGTTGAGTTTTCGTTTATTATTTTCTTGTCTATGTATACATGTATTATCAACAAGTGTTTTTCTGATAAGTGTGCGTTGATAACCCTGATGTTTTAAATGTCGGAATATGTTTGAATTGTCATTTAACTGTAGTGTAAGAGGCCTTGAGAGCGAGTTTGTAGTATGGCCAATGTAGATAATATTTAGTTTGTTAGAGATACATTCTCGAAAGGAGCATTTGAATTTATAAACTGCAATGGTTTTTTGCAAATCGCTAGCAGTGGAGGAGTGGTTGCGGACGATTGAATTGAATGTAGTGAATTTAGCGTAATATATGATAAACTTAATTCTTTTGTTAGGGTCTGTTGAAGAAATAGTAGTGTTTATGAGTTTTTTAGGATATTATCGTCTAGTTTGTAGTTGGAGTGCATTTGGCTACGATATAAGAGAGTGATATGTTTGGGATTGGTTGGCTAGTACATGTGTTGTTTTTGTCCGTGTTAAGGTTTTTAAGAAAATGTCGTATTTGTTCATCAACTATGTAATTGGGAAAATTATTGTTGATGAGTGTTTGTTTTATGTTTTTTAGTTCGCTGTGGAAGATCTGTTTTGTAGACGAATTGGTTTTTGCACGATGTAGTAGATTTTTTATAATGGTTATTTTATAATAGTGGAGGCATTCACTAATATAATTGAGTGTGGAGGGATTTTTGTTAGTGGGTTTTTTATGAGGTGAGATAGTGAATTTATTGTTATCAGTGTTAATTAGTATGTCAAGGAAAGGAATTTTGTTGTCATTGCTAACTTCATAAGTGATTTTTAAGACTGAGTTATTTTGAAACTGTTTTTGAAATTGTAGGATTTCATCGGTATTTTTAATTAATAGTAAGATATCATCAACGTATCTTAGGTGCATGGATGTTTGTTTTTAATTTGTAAAAGTAGTGTTTTCGAGGTTCGACGTGTAGAAATTGCTAAACGTCGGACCCAGTACCGAACCCACGGAAACACCGTCAGGTTGTATATATATATATAATGTTGTTTGGATTTACAAAAGGGACTTCGTTAGTACAAGTTAGTAGGGTTTTTCTTAAGATGTTGGGATTAATTTTGAAAGATTACTGTAGACAGTCCTTATAATTATATCGATAGTCTCACTGACGAGTACGTTAGTGAAAAGGTTTTCAACGTCAAGTGTAGCTATGATTTCATTATTAGTTTTTTCGATCTTGAGTATTTGGATTGCCTCTAGCGTTGACTTAATGCTGTATTTACTTGGAAGGTAGGGTGTGATAAGCTGGTTAATATGTTTAGTTAGATGGTACGCAGGAGTAGGAATTTGGGATATGATAGGTCGGAGAGGATAGGTTTGTGCGTTTTTATGGTTCCGTATATGTAGCCAGGTTTGTAGTCGCCGATAATTTTGGGGAGTTTTAAGGAGTTCTGATCGGCATTGTTGGCGCTAATGTTTAGATTTTAGTTGGTGCGTCGGGTTCTTGTTATGTTTTTTAAATTTTGTATGGTCATGGAGTATGCGGTTGAGTTTTGTGTTGTAGTCTGATTTGTTAAGTACGACAAAAATGTTAGCTTTGTCGGCTTTTTTTTACAATTATGTGGAGGTGGTTGCGTAGTTTGTGCGCAGCAATTTTAATTGTTTGGATAGAATTTTTGAGGAGCTTCGGCTTTTATCATGGCGATCCTTGAGTGCCTCAGCCTTAAGTAGGTCTTATAGTTCGGGTTTAGTTGTAATAAGTTTTTCGTCTTGTAGTTTAGTGATGCTCTTGTCGCCGTCTTTGGCCATCCGCCACTTTAAAAATGGACTTGTCTCTAAGTTTAATTCTACTTTGTTTAATTCTACTTTGTCAATAACTTATATGTTGACTCTTTGATAATGGCATATGTAAGCTGAAGGCTCAGACCGGATAAAAAATCAACAATTGCTGCTATTTCTTGTTATATTTTAACGATAGCACTATCAAGCTTATCAGACTATACGAAAGGATCCTGCATAAAATAAATAGACAACACTTGTCTATATTATTTAACGAAACCTGCATTAATGAAAAAATGCTGCCAAAATACACACACACACACACAATATATGTATATATATATATATATATATATATGCAGGTTTCGTTAAATAATATAGACAAGTTTGGTCTGTTTATTTTATGCAGGATCCTTTCGTACAGTGTGATTAGCTTGATAGTACTATCATTAAAAGACAAGAAATAGCAGTAATTGTTGATTTTTTATCCGGTCTGAGCTTTCGGCTTACATAAGCTATTATCAAAGAGTGAACATATAAGTTATTGACAAAGTATAATTAAACAAAGAGAATTAAACGTAGAGACAAGTCTATTTTTAACGTGCCGGATGGCTGAAGACGGTGATATATACATAAAATTTTGATCCAAGAGGAAAAGCAGGAAGGTAAATCCCAAAGACCCGATCCTAATTAACATTAATTACATTATTATTAAAACTAATCAAGGTGGAGAGCTCAATGTAATTATTTAAATTACATAGCCAAGTATAAAATAAAATAAATCTCGATGTTCAAATCAGTTGTATGGCCAGACTTTCTTATTTTTTCCACCCCTTTAATTTTTCTGTAATGCTTTATTATTATGCATTATTATTATTATTATTATTATTATTATTATTATTATTATTATTATTATTCGACTTTTTCATTTGTTCTTAATATCTTTTTTGATCGTTATTTTTTTTCCGTCAAAGCATCATTCTCTTATAACTCTATTTATTTTTCGATTTATTTTATTCATCCATTATATATTTATTTAATGATTTATTTAATTATATTTTTCTCGTATTCCGTAGATACGAATATACAACTTTCTTGATCTTTTTCCGCTTCCAATCTGCTTCTTCTTAAACACTGTAATTCCATTTTCTTCCTTACCTTTTCTTATTTTCTATTCTCTTGCATCCAAACACTACTCTTTTTCTTCCCTTGCCTTCCTCATTCTTGCCGTCATCCTTACCCTTTGACCGAGGCTATCTTTCTCCCTGCCCACAACAAGTTTCAGCTAACCACCCCTGGAGGCTTTAGAGCATTCCAAATCGAAGCTGTGAACAATTTCCCGACGTGCGCCATGTTCACTTTCGTTTTAATCAACTCTCGACATCGCATTCAATTTCCTGCACAGGTTGTGACACGTTCGTCCCAGACTCAGCAGAGAGCAGAGGTCAGCGCGTGCACACACGCCTGCAAAGCTGTCGTGTCCACACACATGTGCGAGGCCAGGAGACAAATCTCTTATCAGAAATGTGTGACTTTGCTTGTACACACATAGACAACGCTCGGTTATCCAAAGCGCTACTGGTTAGAAAGAAAAGATATTTTATTATTTAAAATAATGTTAGTTTCTTTTTTTGTTTTGTTTTTATGGCAAATCAACCTCGGCGGGTCATTTATTGCCAACTAAACTTTATTTATTGATTGATGGTAATACTTTTTCTTTCAACAACTTTATTGCTGTTTTTATATAAGTTTTGTGTCTAATAATACATTTTTTCTAGTATCAAGATTCATTGGGATATGTTTTTAAGGGCAGGGTCCCCAAGTCCTAAATTGTTATTTAGCCCATAACTGGAGGAAAAGGACAGATTTATACCTTTCCCAATGGTACCAGTGCTTAAGTGAATGCAGAGTATTCAACTGGAATTCGAACTCAGCTCACCGATTTCTCTTTCCAAGCCGTTATCCATTGCACCACAACGCACATCCGCCACTATACGCTTACAGCACCTGGTATTCCCAAGTGGTCACCCATCTAAATACTGACCGGTCCCAACGTTGCTTAACTTCGGTGATCGAGCGAGAACCGGTGTATTCAACGTAATATGGCCGTAAGCCTTTTAAAATAATTTATCAGGGACGTTGTGCAGATAAGTTCCAAGATGATATTTTTTTAGCTCAATCAAAGCAGCAATGCCACTAGAACCCAGGGCTTTAAACGGAGTGAATGCGAAAGAGAAGAATAATAATAGGAAGCATTAAAAAATAACAGAGGATGGCCGAGGTTCAAGAAGACAGTAGATGAATATTGACGTAGCATTTAAATTTTTGAAGATCGTAGTGGTTAGAGAAGCAAAGAAACCAAACAGAGTTCCACAGTTGTGAAATTCGAAATAAAAAAATATAGTGTAGAAGTGACGATTTAAGTTATGGGCGGCAGAAGAGATTTCCTGTGATGGTTGACAGATAGGACTTTCGTTTCAGAAGTAGTGAAATTTATAAGCCACCTTCTACCCCAGTCCACCTCTGAGTGGAGGTCCTTCTCAAGATCAGCTGCGAGGATATGTTTGTCCGCCTCGACAGATTTCTTACTGATACGGAAGTAAATAGTGGTGTCATACGCGTAGATGCCTACTTGGGATTTGATCACACCTAGAAGACATTTATGAAGATTAGAAAGAGGGTCAGGCCTAGGATAGAGCCCTGGGGGACACCAGCGTTCGTGCGGTAGTATGTGGAGGCATGCCAGTTCAAGAGGATCTTCATTATGCAGAAAGATAGGAAAGATTGGATCAGATCAATCAAGCGTACAGTGATACCATAGCCTTGCTGTTTGCGCGGAAGGCCAACGTGCCAAACTCTATCAAAAGCCTTGGAAATATCCAGGGCAACAGAACGAGCCTCGCCGGTCTTATCGAGGGCCTGGTATTTGTACTCCTTGATGGTCGTTAGCATATCGGCACTAGACCTGGCAAACTGGAATCCATACTATCTGGTAACAGTCTATGGGCAGTAAGATGTTGAACTATCTCAACAGTGATAATAGCCTCGAACAGAGAGGCTGATAGGGTAATAACTGGATGGGTCTGAGGGTTCCCCTGAGTTCTTAAATTAGGAAAAACAGTAGAGGATTTCCAGCAGGCAGGAAAACTAGCAGCAAAAAACCTTAATTGTTGAGTTTAGAGAGAACAGAGGAGAGTTCAGAGGCATATTTTTTCTAGACAATGACTGAGAATTCATCACCTCCGCTCGCCTTATGGGAGTCAAGGTTTGATATTAACTTAGATAACTGAGACGGAGTAAAGTAAACATCTTTCAGTTGAACCTCAGTTCTAAGAGGGAAGTCGGGTTCGGGTGCGTCTGACGATTCAAATGCGGAGTTTGTTGAGAAAGCACTCGGCTTTGTCCACAGATGCCTTGAAGATCCTGAGATTATTGATTAAGAGAGGGAGGGGGATTTGCTGTTGTTCAGCACACATTTGAACAGCCGCTAATAGTCCTTGGAGGCAGACTTGCGGTCAGGTATGCGCCGCTTCATTCTTTCAGCTTGGCGCCACTCAGAACCTCTTACATTCATTACGTGCAGAGGCCAATAGGCACCTATTGTAGTTAGAAGAATGGCTCCCAAATATCCGGAAGTAATGGTTCCTGTGGGCAATGGCGGCCGAACAAGCATGTAGAGAACCAAAAGGACGAATGATGATTTGGACGGTACTTTCTGATCAGTATGACGGCATTAATGCCAGCTTACACCCAGGAAGAGACTTCAGAGGCGCGGTCCTCAACTGAGAGACTGAAAACTTTTCCCCAAGGAACATCGTATAGGAAATCGGGAAACGCATCCCAATCTGCTCTTTGGTAGCAGTATGAGATTCTGTTGCTAGGAGGCTTCTGGGAGGAGTGAGAGCGAAAAGAGATATTAATAGAAACTACAGCATGATCAGAGTTACCGAGAGGGCAAAGCTACGGGACTTGGTAAGAGTCAGGTATAGAGGAGAAGCAGAGATCTAGTAGAAAAGCGTGTCCTGAAGGAATACTGGGAAAACGCGTGGCGAAATCCACCACTTGCGTAAGGGATTGAAAAATAGGAAATCTTTTAGCCACTTGGCGGGATAGGAGTTAATATCTCCGAACACAAATATGTTAGCGAATGAGTGGGAGGAATTAGCCCTATCTATATTGTCATAGAATGTGTTCTAGCAGAGAGCAATCAGGAGCGGAGGGGAACAGTACAGAAAGTAAAGATAGCTAACCGATTTGAGAAGTAACAGACGAAGACACACGTATGGGGGTCAGGTGACTTAAGAGATGTCACTCTAGCTAGAGGGAAGTGTTCACTGACGTAAACCACCAGCTCATGTATATGGACAGTGAAGTCCTTGCTTAAGAGGGGAAGGTGGCCAGGAATCGAGAAGACAGGCGGAAATTGAGGGGTTCATATTAGTATCAAAAAGAGGTAGGATGTCAGGGGACTTTTCGTGGGGGAAAGATTCTACGCTACAGAAGTTGGTTTGAATACTCCTGGTGTTAGTGAAGGAAATGTTAAGAGGTTTCGGTGATTTTACTTTGATGAGGTATATATCCCTAGACTTATGCACGATTCTATTGTACTGATCATGGAAATAAGCCTCTTGCGATTTGTCGCTTAGCTACAATGTGCGTGGTTTAGCAGGTCTTACTCGTGAAAGTTAAAACAGGTGGAACTAAGGAATGTATTTCGTCTTAGCAGTTTCCATGGAAATTAAGCAGCGAGAGGCTTACGATCATTCGTCTAAGGAAAAGGGAATGTAGGGTGGGAAAAATATTGCTACACTCGAAGACGGTTTTTGATACGAGAAAGTGTAGACTGGGACCTTCCAATAAACCATTTAACCCACACCATTGTGAAAGAGTTATCGAGAGGGAAGGCTACGAAACTTGACAGGAGTCAGGTATAGAGGTGAAGCAGAGATCTAATAGAGAAGCGTGTCCTGAAGGGACACTGGGAAAGCGCGTGGTGAAATCCACCACTTGCGTAAGGGATTGAGAAATAGCAAAGTCGACAGAGTTTTTAGCCACAGAGTGAGTAATTGTAGTAAATACTAACATTTTGTTCACTATCGTTATCAGTTTATTTAAATAACTGAAATGCTTGTAGCCATATCAGGTTGAAACACCAGTTACCTATTTACACAAACTTGTTACACGGGTTCAACCCTTTTCTTCTGTCGCTTTTGCCTTTGATATATCTCGTGAGTGTCAGATTTTCTTAGCTCCCTTTCCTCATTTGAACAGTTTCTTTTGGTTTCAAGCTTACCGAAACTTCATTCATGACGTCGTCGTCTTGCGGCCATTGGCCGAGATAGAACTCAATACACCCCTCCCTGTGCATTTGAAACCCCGACGCAGTTTTGTAGCGAAATTCATATCTTGTCAAATAGCTGAATAATTGATGCGTCGCCAGGGCTACCAAGGGTGTTTTTATTGTGACACCAACACTAGAGGGGTTGGTTCTAGGCTCCATCTTATTTAACCCATAACTGGAGGGAAGAGTCGGATTAATACCTTTCCTAAGGGTACCACTGCTTCAGTGAATGCAGAATACTCAACTGGAATTCGAACTCGGCTCAACGATTTCCCTTTCCAAACCGATATCCACTGCTCCATAACGCTCATCCGTCACTGAACGCTTACAGCACCTGGTATTCCCAAGCGGTCACCCATCTAAGTAGTCACCGGGCTCAACGTTGCTAAACTTCGGTCATCGAACGAGAACCGGTGTATTCAACGTGATATGCCGCATCCAGGGCCCTTCACATTGAAGGGACCTGTCACTTAGAAGAGTTATTACCAAACTTGATGTGAGTTTTGAGAATGACCATGAATTGCAACAGATAAAGTAATTGTAGTAAAGACTAATATTTTCTTCTGTCGTTATTAGTTTATTTACATAACTAAAATGCTTCTAACCATATGAGTTCCCGTACGATTCATGTATAAGCAACGACGCACCTGCTCAGGACTTAGATGGGTGACTATTTGGATGTGTTGATGGTGTTATGTATGATGGACGGGAATTGTTAATCGAAGACTCGAGTGTCAATAACAGTTGGGTGCGTCATATTCATATACGAGCAAATACAGTTTCGTAAGGTATGGATTTAATTTTTTTCGGGCTATGGGTATATTATCAGGTCTAGTATCAAATTCATTGCATTCATTTACGCAGACATACACTTTAGAAGGTCAAGAAACTACTCCTACTCCATCTATTATTATTAGTTCTTCTGTTGACTTCATTGCATTCACTTACGCACAAATACCCTTGAGAAAGGTAAGAATCTACACCTACTCCATCTAATATTATTAATTCTACTGTTGACATCCTTACATTCACTTACGCACAAATACCCTTGAGAAAGGTAAGAATCTACTCATACTCCATCTACTATTATTAATTCTACTGTTGACATCCTTACATTCACTTACGCACAAATACCCTTGAGAAAGGTAAGAATCTACTCATACTCCATCTACTATTATTAATTCTACTGTTGACATCCTTACATTCACTTACGCACAAATACCCTTGAGAAAGGTAAGAATCTACTCATACTCCATCTACTATTATTAATTCTACTGTTGACATCCTTACATTCACTTACGCACAAATACCCTTGAGAAAGGTAAGAATCTACTCATACTCCATCTACTATTATTAATTCTACTGTTGACATCCTTACATTCACTTACGCACAAATACCCTTGAGAAAGGTAAGAATCTACTCATACTCCATCTACTATTATTAATTCTACTGTTGACATCCTTACATTCACTTACGCACAAATACCCTTGAGAAAGGTAAGAATCTACTCATACTCCATCTACTATTATTAATTCTACTGTTGACATCCTTACATTCACTTACGCACAAATACCCTTGAGAAAGGTAAGAATCTACTCATACTCCATCTACTATTATTAATTCTACTGTTGACATCCTTACATTCACTTACGCACAAATACCCTTGAGAAAGGGAATCTACTCATACTCCATCCCTACTTATTATTCTACTGTTGACATCCTTACATTCACTTGCAAACAAATACCCTTGAGGAAAGGTAAGAATCTACTCATACTCCATCTACTATTATTAATTCTACTGTTGACATCCTTACATTCACTTACGCACAAATACCCTTGAGAAAGGTAAGAATCTACTCATACTCCATCTACTATTATTAATTCTACTGTTGACATCCTTACATTCACTTACGCACAAATACCCTTGAGAAAGGTAAGAATCTACTCATTACTCCATCTACTATTATTAATTCACTGTTGACATCCTTACATTACCCTTACGCACAAATACCCTTGAAAGGAAAGGTAAGAATCTACTCATACTCCATCTACTATTATTAATTCTACTGTTGACATCCTTACATTCACTTACGCACAAATACCCTTGAGAAAGGTAAGAATCTACTCATACTCCATCTACTATTATTAATTCTACTGTTGACATCCTTACATTCACTTACGCACAAATATTCCTTAGAAAGGAAATAATCTACTCCTACTCCATCTACTTTATTAGATCTTCAGTTGATTTCCTTGCATTCGCTTTCGCACAAATACCCTTTAGAAAGTTAAGAATCTACTCCTACTCCATTTAATATTATTAATTCTTCTGTTGACATCCCTGCATTCACATAGGCACAGATAGCTTTTAGAAAGGTAAGAAACTACCTCCTATTGACTTCCTTGCATTCACTTACACACAAATACCATTTAGAAAGGTAAGAATCTACTACTAGTCCACTTATTATTATTATACCTGTTGTTGAATTCCTTGTATTCACTTACGCACACACACCCTTTAGAAAGTTAAGAATCTACACCTACTCCATATATTTTTATTATTTCTCCTGTTGACTTCCTTGCATTCACTTACGCACGAATACCCTTTAGAAAGATAAGATTTCTACTCCTACTTCATCTAATATTTTTAGTACTTCTGTTGACATCCTTGCATTCGCTTTCGCCCACACTCCCTTTAGAAAGGTACGAATCTACTCCTACTCCATCTATTAAAATTAGTTCTTCTGTTGACTTCCTCACATTCATTTACGCACAAACAGTCTTTAGAAAGGAAAGAATCTACACCTACTAAATCTATTATTATTAGTTCTCCTGTTGACTTCCTTGCATTCACTTGCGCACCAATAGACATTAGAAAGTTAAGAATCTACTCCTACTCCATCTAATATTCTTAGTTCTTCTGTTGACTTCCTTGCATTCACTTACAGACAAATACCGTTTGAAAGGTAAGAATATACTCCAACTCCGTCTATAATTATTAGTTCTTCTGTTGACTTCCTTGCTTTCACTTACGAACAAATAGCCTTTAGAAAGGTAAGAATCTACTCCTACTCCATCTATTATTATTAGTTCTTCTGTTGATTTCCTTACATTCATTTACGTACAAATAGCCTTTAGAAATGTAAGAATCTACTCCTACTCCATCTATTAATGTTAGTTCTTCTTTTGGCTTCCTTACTTAATTTTAGTTCTTCTTTTGACTTTCTTGCATTCACTTACGCACAAATAACCTTTAGAAAGTTAAGAATCTAATTTTTCTCCATCTACTATTATTAGTTCTTCTCTTGATTTCCTAGCATTCATTGACGCACAAATAGCCATTAGAAAGTTAAGAATCTACTCCTACTCCATCTCTGAATTTTAGTTCTTCTGTTGACTTCCTTGCATTCACTTACGCACAAATATAATTTAGAAAGCAAAAATCTACTCCTACTACATCGATTATTATTAGTTCTTTTGTTGATTCCTTGCATTCACTTACGCACAAACACCCTTTAGAAAGGTAAGAATCTCCTCCTACTTCATCTATTATTATTATTTCTTCTGTTGACCTATTTACATTCACTTACGCACAAATAACCTTTAGAAAGGTAAGCATCTACACCTACTTCATCTATAATTATTAGTTCTTCTGTTGACTTCCCTGCATTAACTTACGCACAAATACCCTTTTGAAAGCTTCTCCGCTTGCTATGGGTTCATTTTTAGGTCTTGTATGGAATTCATTTTTTTCACTTACGCTCAAATACTCTTTAGAAATGTAAGAATCTTCTTTTACTCAAACTATGGTTTCATCATTAGATCTTGTATCGATTTCTTTGCATTCACTTAAGCACAAATTTCCTTGAGAAATATAAGAATTTAATTTTCAACTAGCTATGTTTCCATTATTAGATCTTGTATCGTATTCATTGCATTCACTTAGGCTTAATTTTTTTTGGCAATGGTAAGAATCTACTTTTTTCCAGCTATGGATTCTATTTTAGTTGTTATATTGCCTACGTTGCATTCACTTACGCACAAAAAGCCTCTAGAATGGTAAGAATCTACTTCTTCTTCAGCTATGGTTCCATTATTAATTCTTGTATCGAATTCGTTACATTTACCTGTGCAAAAATAATCTTAATAAAGGTATTAATCCGCCACTTCTTCTTCCAGATATGGCTTAAATATCAAGATAAATTCAGATCTATAACTGTAGTTGACAGCTCGTCAGCCGCAGAATGTAATGGAAACGTACTATGGGAAAATCGTTTGCCCAGTCAGTCACATCACATTTAAGATATGATCGCATAAGCGTGTATCATGTATGGCAATTAACTGACTGATCGCTTAACTATTAACATCCCTCCCACAAATCTTACCAGCTTAAAATTATTTTCTGGGTGTAAAAAAACTCCAAATGGTTCGTAAACAGAAGAATCAATCAAACACCAAATTAAATTGGCCTTGGGTGTGAGGGTAAACTGCATCCGACAGAAAAGCCTCTGACTGGGAGTTTGTGAAGAGCATAGAACCACCTCGTAATTGCTATTGTACCCAGGCTCACTCTAACCCGGAGTGGTAGCACCTGTTAGGGTCCCAGCTATGGGAAAATAGTTAACCCTCAAACTGGGATCAAAACTCTATGAAAATATAAAAATACACATTTATCGAAATATATACATAAAAATAAACCTTTATAGAAAAAATATACATTTTTGAAGGAAAAATATTACCAACAATAGATTTTTGAAAAAAATAGTCATAACACATTTTTGAAGGAAAAAAATTATTACCAACAATACATTTTTAAATACAAAACTAGAAGATATTTTCAGTTTTCTAAAATAAAAAGAATAAAAACAAAAATATTTTCATTAACATCTGACTAAATCAACCTTCTCACCATAACCAAACATTTAAAATTATCTTAAAACCCCACCGTTTTGGCGTTAAGTAACCCACAGATGTGTTGATATGCCGTTAAACAAAACTAAAACTCAACTCAAACATAATCAAATTAAAAACAAAATTTAATATAAACGGTCGCAATTTAAGAAAAAAAAATTTTCACTTGAAAGTGGGACAAAGGAAAACACGATTAAATATGTTACGGTTGGGTTCGTTATATAATCTATGCGCAAATGTTCTTGGAAACGGTATGTATCCACCTATTCTCTTCCAAGCTATGATTTAATTAGTTAGATCTGTATCACTGAATCATTATAATTCTTACAATCTAAACTTAATAACCTGCAAATACTTGATAAGCTGTATTAAACGAATCAGTCAATAATTTTATCATTAAATCAGAATATATGCTTATATTTAAATGGTTCTGGTTGGAAAACATTACAAGGCGCAATTTTGGCTTTAAGGAAAGTGTAAGATACGCAGATATGCAGACGATACAGTGCTGATTGCCGACATGGAAAGGAAACTAGAAGACCTCCTACAGAAGGTAGCTGAAGAGAGTGACAAGAAAGGACTACAAATAAACTGTAAGAAAACCGAATGCATGGTCATCAGCAAAAAGAGCAACTCAAAATGCCAAATACAGTTGGCAGATACTAAAATCAAACAGGTACAAAAATTTAAATATCTGGGAAATTTGAGTTTGAGTTTGAGTTTTGTTTAACGGCATATCAACCTCTGTGGAATATTTAATGGCAAAAAGGTAAGGTTTTAATGCATTTTTTAATGTTCGGTTATAGTGAGAACGGTCAAATTGTCAGATTTTAATGAACATTTTTGTTTTTATTCTTTTTTTATTTTAGAAAACTGAAAATGTCTTCTACCTTTGCATTCAAAAATGATTTGCTGAGAATATTTTTTTATCTTTCAAAAATGTGTTATGGTAATAATTTTTTCTTTAAAAATGTATTGTGGGTAATATATTTCTCTCAAAAATTTATATTTTTCTATAAAAGTCTATTTTTATGTATATAGTTCTATATAAATGTATATTTATACTTTCATAGAATTTTGACCGCAATTTGGGGGTTAACTATTTTCCCACAGCTGGGACACTAACAGGTGATACCATCCCGGGTCAGGGTGGACCTGGGAAGAAAAGCAATTAAGAGGTGGTTCAATGTTCCTCACCACCTCCCAGAGGTCTTGCTACCGGATGCCGTTTACCGTCATGTCCAGGACCAATCTGGGAAGTTTTTTAACCTAAGACGGAACGTGTGACACAGAAATCTAAAGGCGAATTGGCATGGTGAGGGACACGTTCCAGAAGCTGAGTAAAGTATTAAGACACAGGAAACTTTCACTAGAAACAAATAAGGGAGTACCAGATTGCTATGTGATGTCAGTTATTTAATATGGCAGTGAATGTTGGACCATATCATCAAAGATGAAAGGAAAACTTGAAGCAACTGAAATGTGGTACTACAGAAGGATGATGCGGATATCATGGACCGAACATGTGAGCAATGACGAGGTGTTGGAAAGAATGGAAACGAAAAGGAAATTAATATTGAGTATCAGGAAAAGAAAACCGATGTTCCTGGGACATGCAATGAGGAAGGAGGGCTTAGAGAACCTGATACTGACAGGCCAGATAGAAGGAAAGAAGAGACATAGGAAAGCAGCGGATAAAATATTTGAAGGGCCTTAGCAGGTGGATGAAAGAACGGGGGTTGCGTGGTGTAACAGGAGAAAGTTTACTAAGAGCCACCAGGAATAGGAAGATGTGGAAGGCCATGATCGCCTACGTCCTGAAAGGACAAGGAACATAGAAGAAGTAAACTTTGCCAGTATCTGAAAATGATGAAAACCACCGGTTTTCAATATATGTTCACATCCATAAAATTCTCAGTTCTTTGACTCGAACGTTAATATGATGAAATAACTGAACGTTTGTGGGAATTCTTCATCTTCTTTAATGCAGATTCCTTTCAGGTTTTAGGCGATCATGGTCCTTCACATCTTCTTATCCTTTGTCGTTTGAATATCAATTCTCTTGTTATTCTACACAAACTCGGATCCCACATCCATCTACTCATGTTCATCAGGTATGTTGTGTGTTGCTTTCCCTTGTCCCTCTTCACCTCCATCTGTCCGGTGAGCATCTGATTCTCCGAACCCCCCTTCCTCGTTACGTCCCAAAAACTGCAGTTGTCTTTTGCTGATGTTAAGTATCATTTACTTCTTGTGTCCATCCTCACCAAAATCTTGTCATTCGTCCATGGTAACCTCAGCATCCTTCTGTAGAACCACATTTCGGTTGCTTCAAATGTTTCCTTCATCTTTCATAGGATTTTCCGGTTTTCACTGCCATATTGAAGGACTAGCATCACATAACAATCCAGTACCCTTTTTCGTTTTCAGTGAAATTTCACATTTTGGAATGCCTCTCTCGGCATGCCAATGCGCCTTCAAATCTCCGTATATTAAAAACTAGCAGTATAGCCCGGCCTTGCTCAGGTGTAAAGAAACCTTTAAAACTAATCCATGGTCCTGGAGCTCAGACTCTTTGGACGTAGGCACGAAAGACTAAAACGCAATAGTTGTTTCTAGTTAAAGCGAAACCGTAGACTGAAAGAAAAAAAAGTTTGATTTCCTGGTATCGATAACAAATACGATTTTTCATCGTAAACTGAATTTTGAAATCTAAGTAAGTCCTCTGAATAAATGGTATCATGGCTGAGACTAAGAACTACAGTTATACCTACATAGAGACAAACCCAAAACAAAAACTAAAATAAAAGTGCTGAAAAAAAATGCAGACATACAGGCAGATAAACAGACACACACACACAGACAGCTTTTTCTTACATATATATATATATTATCGATTTTCTGCACTATTGTAAGAACTGCAACCTTGAAACCTCTGAATATCGTGTCTTATCTCTTTGTCTATGAGTGTATCAAATTTGATTAAAATCGGACCACTCCTTGTATAACCCGATTTCTTCGATTATCGATTTACGATATTTATCCGGGGTACCTCGACACAAAACCTAGCTAAGAACACTCGCAGACGCTTATAGTATAACTGTGTAAATTTTCAAAAAAATCGGTTTAACCGTTTCGGAGTCTATAGTTAACGGACAGACACACACACAGAGACACATACACACACAGACAAAGTTCAATTTATAAATAAGTTTAGATAGATTGTCAGGGAAGTAGTAAACGTAAAAGGGTTCCACAGGTGGGAAGAGCAAGAATAGATATTATTGGAGTAAAAGTAGCGCTTTGCGGTAAACGTGTGGGAACTCAGCCATCGAACTGGGACTCGCAATAGTCGTTACGGTAGCAGTGTTTGCTATCTCCAAGCTACTCACTCTATCTTTTCCCTCTCTCTGCCCTCTATGCTACCACCTCTTGTGAGGGGAAGTATATATAGTGGTTGAAGAGTGCAATCGGTCGGATGGGTGAGGCCACCATGACACTTTTATTGATGAAACTGCAACATAGGTAATCATTAAATATATATAAAATCATTTGATGCACATGTTACTGTGCAATATTAACAAAAGAAACATTCTATTTTCACTTACAATTAATAACTTGGCAATAAATACTAAAATAGTATGAAATATATCATTTTTAAAACACTGGGATTGCCTAATAATTATGGCCGGTAGTGTACATTGAAATAAACTCTTCTTACTTCATAAATGCTAACCTGCGAAACTTATCGAATGAGGCAGTCGAGAGGCAGTGTAACATGTCTGTTTGGACTAATAACAATCTGATTTTGTATATATGTTCTGTTATTCAAATACAATGGTTCAACCTACCTTTTTCTTTTTGTATCTTTCTTCCTGACCCGAACTGTCATGGCAGCATCACTCACACTTACATTACATATACCTCCCCTCACAAGAGGTGAGGGTAGATAGCCAGATAGATAGCCTATGTAGCCTGGGAGTAGCCTGAGAGAGTAGCCTGAGCAGAACGCTCTGAATATAGCCGACAGTCTTTTACGAACACTGCTACCGTAACGACCATTACGAGTGCCAGTTCGAGTGTCTAATTATAGCATTACCCACTAACCCGTATTATCGTTCTACTAACAAAGTTCCAAGTGTTGTATTTTGCCGTGTTTAATATATATTTATTTCCTATTTTGCTTGTTTTGTGTTATTCTTGCTGGACATTTTACCGCGTCCACGACATTAACATTAAATAATAAGACGAAATAACAAAACAAAAGAAACATAAAATAATATAAACGTTGTTTGTTTTCACCATTTAGGGATGCGAAGGGTGATTATCTCCCTTTAGTTAATGGTCACGTGACGAATTAATGTGCGTGTGTGTGTTTGTGTTCAAATGAAGAAGTTCAAAACATTTTGTTATTGCATCTTTAGTAACATGCATGACCGAAAGTATATTTTACAGAACTAGCATCCATTCTCAATATTTGCATTATTCGGACTATTGTGCTCATCTTTGTTATCATTTGTTCGACGTTTCGACCGTTGTAAGCTCCGGAGTTCTTCCTATGGGATGAAGATGAAACAATAGATAGAGAATGCCATTGAAAACTACGTAAACTTAAGGAATCAGCACATATGCTAGGCTAGAAAAATCTCTAAATTCGATTAAGCATAAAGATGAACACAATGTTGGAACCATTAATACCTAGCGCCAGAAAACATCATTAGTCTCAAAATTGCAATATGAGCTGTGGTAAAAAATACTAGAGAAAAACATTAACATCAAAAAGGGTTACTGGACATTAGATTTATAAGTCCTAAAAATTCAGTTGTTCTTGTCCTTAAGGATACATGGCCCAATGGATATAGACGTTGGTTAGTTCCTGTGATTTTATCCAAAGATTTGTATGTTACAGCAGTGGTGAACACGTAACATACAGGGTTAGATAACTCATGACTTCCAGAAAGCAAGGAATGGAGTTCATATACACCGGTAATTCGAAATTCTTAGCACCTGAAAAAGGCTGGAGAGTACAACGACAGAAACAAAGATGGCAACAAAGATGCAGACAATAAATCGAATAATATAAATACTGTAAATACTACCTCATCTAAGATATATAGACAAATCTTGGCATCCATTCAGATAGCGATGATAAATTTTATTTGTAAACATCTGTCCCAATGCTACCGGCCTGAGTATGATGAAAAAATTAATCCGTTTGCAAGGCCATTGATTAGAAAGTTTTCATGACCGTGGAGAAACCTCTTAATTAATGTTGTTCCCAAATCCACCCTTACCTTTTAGGGTCCCAGCTATGAACAAATAGTTAATTCTCAAACTAGGGTCAATATTTTATGATAGCATAAAAATAAAGTCTTTTTTGAAAAAAATACCAGAAATATATTTTCGAAAAAAATTAATAACAGCAATACAAAAAAAAAAAGAAAAAATTACCAGCAATAGATTTTTAAGAAAAAAATGTTACAATTTTTTCTGAAAAAATGTTAGCAGCAATACATTTCTGAAAAAAAAGCATATATTACTAGTAATACATTTTTCAGAAAAATAGTACCAGCAAACCATTTTTAAAGAACAAAATTACCAGCAATACATTTGACTCCCGACAAAAATCTCTCTACAAAAATACGTTATAGGATGCAATTCCTATATATCATCAAACAACTAAAACACTCAAAATAAATTGCACACGCGCAAAATTGGATACAAACGACTACAACATTTGGGAAAAACCCAAAGTAAAAGGGATTTCATGTAGAAATGATCATACAACGCTTTTGAACTTCGAAATTTATTTTATTTATAATTGGAACTGTTATTTAAATATTAATTACATTGAACCCTCCACTTGAATTTTTATTTAATATTAAAATATTAATATTAATTAGGATCGAGTCTTAACAAAAAGTTATCGTAAATAATCAGGCCGGTAGAAATAAATATATATACTGCTTGATTATAAACAGAATATCTACTTAATAACGAGTATCAATCAAAAGTAATGTTCAAACAAATAATTTCATATATATATATATATATATATATATATATATATATATATATATTGATTTATGTATCTAGAGAATATCTAATAGTTTTCACGCGTGAGTATCAGAGTTCAACCATTTATACATTTTATCAGATTGTAAGCTTTCTGATTCTATTGTCACTGTTTGCTTGAATATGTTTGTGTGACGGCGCTTATGAGTGCCTACGATTGATTCACTTCTTCGATCTCACCATCCGATTACCACGCTGCAATTCACGTCGGTATCCAGTACCAAACTGAATGCCTCGGGCGCATTCGTCCGTGTTCAGGAAGATTCGTGCGTTCACGAAAATTTCTCGTGTGCGCAGGCGCGGGAGCGTGCTCATGGTCGATTGTGCGCTGGGGCTTTCAGCTGCCGATCCAGTCTGTCTTCACGCCTCCTATTTAACTGGCAACAGATTTATATTCCTGGAGCTTAATCATATTATCGTACATGTGTGTATTTGCACAGGCGCAGATATTCCCCACTTTGCATGTCTATTTTTTTTCTTTCTATTGAATTCATAACAAAATCTACTGCTAAGAAGGTTGGGTCACTATGTCGATCCAGGATGTTTTTTCCACCTGAATCCATCCTGCATATATACAAGTCAACCATCCGTCTCTCGCACTTCCCGCCTGTGGAACTCGCTCCCGTATTCTTGCTTTCCTGACAGCTACAACCTCCAGAAATTTTAATGCAAAGTCAATACTCATCTACTAACCCCTGGACTCTAGCTCTCTACCCACCCCCGTATAACCTTCTCTTTCTCTCCACCTATGTATCTGTCATCGCACCTACTTTCTCAACTTTCTATTGTTCCTTTCTAACTAGTTTGTACTCCTCACTCTTTTCTAATTAATCTTTTTACAGATATGTAGCCCCCCTGCACATCAGTGGCGTTTCCGCCTTGCTCGGGGTGAAATGATTAAAAAAAAAAACATGTACTCTTTGCGTTTTTTTTTTCTCCACATTGTGGGATATGTCGACAAATGCAAAAGTTTACAAATATGCATGCACACTTTGGCCTTTAATAATTGCCATATTTTCAAAACTGTAAAAGTTTTAATTTAAAATCAGAATTTTCTTTTTCAAATAAGAACTGTTATTATTACAGTATTTTCTATTAGGACTAGCATAAAAAATGAAAATATAATTAACTAATACATCACTCATTTCGTGCGTGGGCACCTCGAGGTTGTGCAGTGGTTAGCAATCTTGTCTCACTAGAAGCATTACGATTGAGTAGTGAGTTCAATCGTCACTGGGTGTCATATACTCTCGGCCTTGTGCCACATCTAGGCTGCGTTTAGAAAACCAACACTCTTTACATGGGTTATGTGATTAACTTTTTTATCAAATTTTATGTTGGTTATCTAAAGTCGAATATTTTGGAATTTCGGAACAATTTTTTTCTTCAAGTGAATTTTAAATGAACAATTTTGGGCATAATTATTAATACCCCGAGGTTATCGAACAGATCTACAGATGGATCGGTAATTTTATCGGTCATGACAAGAAATCTCGGCTTCAGTCAAATTTCCACCTCTGTGAGCAAAATATACCTTCCAAACTCTAACCAAAGTATCAAGAAAGAGGAACATTTTTATTAATAATCATATCGCCCCAAAGCAAGGCATTTTGCTGTCACTGATTTGCAGGGGATTACATGAGAGGAATTTTTGAGAAAGAGTGACAGGTTATAGGGTCAGGAAGTGGGTAAGTGTAGGATGAGAATACTGATGAGAGTGGAGTGGATGGAGAAAGGATCAGGAGATAGAGGATGCAAGTTAGTGGGATAGAAGATTACTATTGACTTTACATTTAAATTCTTGGAGATTGTAGCTGTCGGGAAAGCAAGTAAATGGAAGGGAATTATAGGGGGGTGTCAGAAAGTGGATAAGAGAAGGAAGATAATACTGATGAGAGTGGAGTGGACGGAGAAAGGATCAGGAGATAGAGGATGCAAGTTAGTGGGATAGAAGATGACTATTGACTTTACATTTAAATTCTTGGAGATTGTAACTATCTGTGAAGCAAGTAAACGGAAGAGAATTTCACAGGCGCGAAGTGCACGAAAAGAAAATGATGGAGTAGAATTTGTGTTTACATTTTATTGGTATCACAGTAAATGTGTGGGACCTAATTGCTAATCTTGTTACTCGAGGAAATTCATATATATTTCTGTGTAGCGGAAGCCATGAAAATATTTGTAGAAAAGACACAGTGAAACCACTCTGCACCATTTACATTTCCTTACGAATAAAAAAGAACATTACTGAACTACTGTCTAATATAAGTTCTCCTGTATGGTAATGTATTGTGGGATATCCCCTTTTTCTATGATAATGGACTCGACGTGAGTATACATATATTCCTGCAATAAAGAAAACAGTAGAGTTATTGTAGAGATACGTTACAGTTATCGGAGAGTACCGGAACTGATCCGTAGGTTACCGAGAGATATCGATGTTTTCCAGAGACTACCGCGTCAGAAGTCAGACTAGCTCTGAGCTCCACTCAGCTAGAATATCATTACACGGATATACTATTTCCAACACGGCTTCACTTTAAAATATTGTATATATTTATTTAATACTAATCGTATTCCATTACTAACCTGTGTTCCAGTTTGTATATTTACGTTCAATATAACCTATTTTTCTATCCCAAATATATGTTTTGCTGTACATTATTTTGTGTGGTTCCTCACCCGGATCCACAACATAATGGAATGATGGACACTCTCCTCACAGAAGAAGTTTTAAGTGAAATGGAAACAGCAAAGTCACTTACAATCAGAATGATACGGTTGAAATATCAAAGGCACATATAGGAGGAGAAGCTGGTTGGAAAATTCGGCAGATACATGATATAATGACGGAAAGGAGATGCAAAGATATGTTATCGATTAACATGATCAAGGAGTGGACAATACAATGTCTGAAGATAGGAAACCGACATCACCCACGTTCTGAAGGTATACGGCACAAAAAATATAACAATTATAATTAACATATGTTTACATTGTATCTACAGTTATTTTGAGATAAAATGATTATTAAAATTCTTCTTCTTTTATGTGCCCTGTTCTTTCAGGACGTAGGCGATCATGGCTTTCCACATCTTCCTATCCCTGGTAGCTCTTAGCACGCTTTCCTGTTATACCATGCAACCCTCGTTTCATCATCCACCTGATTAGGTCCTTAAAATATGTTATCCACTGCTTTCCCCTGTTTCTTTTTCCATCTATCTGGCCTGTTAGTATCAGATTCTCCAAGCTGTCCTTCCTCATAGCATGTCCCAGGAACTTCAGCTGTCTTTTCCTGATGCTCAGTATTAATTTCTTTTTCGTTTACATCTTTACAAAACCTCATCATTGCTCACATGCTCGATTTATGATATTCGCAGTATCTTTCTGTAGAACCACATTTCAGCTGCTTCAAGTTTTTCCTTCATCTTCGATGATATTGTCCAGCATTCATTGCTATATTAAAGAACTGACATCACATAGCAATCCAGTGCTCTCTTCCTTGTTTCTAGCGAAATTGTCATGTTTCTTAATACTTTACTCAATTTCTGGAATGCTTCTTTCGCCATGCCAATTGGCCTTCGGATCTCTGTGTCGCACTTTTTCGTCTTTCTTTTACCTTCCCAGGTAATTAAATTTTTGTGCCTGCTTTTTAGTATCCCCCACCTGTATTTGGCATATTAGGCTGCCTTTTTACTGATTTACAAATCTTAATATTAAACGAGAGAAATTTACGAAGCTTAGTGGATATTATAATCGGATTAAACACTTTGAGCCATGTTTAAAGCCGGGTTGAATTTTATGGAATACTCGTACACCATTTCCTTTAGTTACAAAAAATAATATTTGCATGCCATTTGTATCCGTCTCTGTCTGTCCAGAAGAGTCATTAGCCACTTCTTGTTGCAAGAATCTGTTCAGACACATTTTCGTTTGTTCAACTCCCAAAGAACACACCTGTAGTTTTTTCCTGCAGAAATAGTCAGCAGAATTAAGTTATAAATTCTTGAAAAGAGCATATTATCTGGCGTGATCAACAGTCAGAACAAGGCCAGTACGTGCTAAGCCTCGGTCACGATGACTTGTAAAGACTTGCTGGCACAACCAAACAGTTCCTTCTTTCACAAGGATTCTACAAATCTATGTTACGGTTTTTACGCACTTTCTAAAGGTGACGCCGAGACGATAATATCCCCTTCCACATAAACCACCATGATGAGATTCGACTAGAGTCACTGCAAAAGTGAACGTTCTAACCAGTGGACACCAACGTAAACAGTAGCGTGGTAATCGGATGGTGAGATCGAAGGGGTGAATCAACCGTGGTCACCCATAAACGCCGTTAACACCACCTACACGCGATTCAAAAGTAAAACTGACTGCTGGGAATGGAAAGTGTCATGAGAATAATTTGCTCTGCCTATTGAATAAAGTGTTTCTTCTTTTCTTCTTCTTCGTGGTCATCTTGCTGTGTCCTTTTCGCGCGTGACTGTCATTCTGTAATATCTATGATATTCTATAAAATTCTACGATATTTGATACTTTGAATATACACATTTTTTTCTCAAGCTGGAGGGCTTTGTCAGTGATGTTCTGTATTGGGTTATTGGGCAGTTTCGGGTCTTTCAAATATCATACTGCCCTCACCAAGTCGACCCCATCAGAGCTGATCAGTCTTTGATGTGCTCCCCTATTTTGAAATAAACAGCCTGCAGATACTGACTTATATAGGCAACCCAGACCCACCTGTCACGCATTTGATTGGAAGTTGACCAACAGCCAATCACGATGGTGTGAGTTCTTTTTAAATTGATTACGGGGGATTTTGAATTTTATTGTATAGAATTCTATGATATTTTATAAGATTCTATGATATTCCTATTTGTAGGTTTAATGAGGTTTACCTTTTCACTATGCATCACGATATCAGTTCTGTCATGCATTTACACATTAAAATTTCTTTGCTCTATAGTCTTTAAAATGGCCTGTGCTACTTCGAACTCTTGTTCCTCTGTAGATGCCGATAACTTTTCATTGATTTTTTTTCTGACTGTAACTGCTTGTTATCGTTTTTGTTATAGTTTTCTTAAAACCTATCTTAAAGTATCCTTCTGTAGAACTATATTGCCCCCCCCCTCTCTCTCTCTCTCTCTCTCTTTCTCTTTATGTTGTGGATCCGGGGTGAGGAACCACGCAAAATAATGAAAACAAAACAGGTTTTTGAGATAGAAAAATAGGTTATATTGAACATAAATATACAAACTGGAACGCAAGTAGCAATCCAGGAATGCGAGAATACGATTAATAAGAAACAATTGTATTCAAGTTTTAAAGTGAAGCCGTGTTGCAAATAGTATATCCGTGTAATATTATTCTAACTGAGTAGAGCTCAGAGCTATTCTGAATTTTGACACGGTATTCTATGAGTAACTTCGGTATCTCTCGGTAACCTACGGATCAGTTCCGGTACTCTCTGATAACTCTCACAGATCTCTACGATATCTCTCACTGTTCTCATTGTACTCTCTATGGCAGGAGTCGAGTTCATTATCATCGAAAAGGGGGAGGTCTCTCTTTTTTTGTTTTTAATATATGAGTAGATTGTACAGTATTAACTTCTTTATAGTTAAATTGATACTGCATAACTATTGAACACACTTTTTTTGGTTTCTGAAAAAATTTTTCCAGCTTCCACTTATTTTGCTTAGCATTTATAAATCGTCTTCCACATTTCTAAAGTTTCCTTTCATTTCAGTGTTCTGTTTCCCGTCCTTTGTTAAAACACTGATCTGATATTTAAGTTTTCATACTTCTTGAGTTTGCTGTCTGTGGTTCGTCGTAGGTATCTTAGGCTGTTCCTTTTGCTGACAATCCTATATTATATCTGGTTAAAATTGACAGTTAGTCCTCACTATGATAACAGAAATCCTGCAACGAATGGTGAAACATGGTCATAGAGACTTATCAGGTCTTGTAGATAAACTAAACAAAGTATAAACTACAATAGAATTTACATACGAAATGGAAGAAAATACTTTACCTTTCTTTGGCACCATGTTACACATTAGCATGGATCAGGTTAGTCTCCCCGAAAGCAAAACACTGCGCCTCCTTGGCTCAACTCTCACAATAGACCTCAAGTGGAATGACTATATAGAATCCATAGCTAAATGCGCTGCTAAGAAAGCTGTTTTTTTGTGTAAGGTCGGGAAGTTTTTTTTTTTCCGCCTGAAACAATCCTGCACATATATAAATCTACCATCCGCCCGTGCACTGAATACTGCTGCCATATCTAGTCGGGTGCTCCTGCTATCCACTTAAGTGTCCTTGACAAAATCCAGCGGAGAATCTGTAATGTGATAGTCACTTTCTCACCGGCGCAATGTGGCTTCCCTGTGTCTCTTCTTAAAATACTTTCACGGCTTCCGCTCCGATGAAATTAGATCACTGGTGCCCCATATATATAAATTTACTCGAGCCACAAGATTATCGACTAGGTCCCACCCTTTTAGTGTGAAACCAATAAATTGTAAACGCAAATTCTACTCCAGCAACTTGTTTTCTTGCACTTTCTGCCTGTGGAATTCCCTTCCATTTACTTGCTTCCCCGACAGCTACAATCTCCAAGAATTTATATGTAAAGTGAATAGTCATCTCCTATCTCACTCACCTGCATCCTTTCTCTCATGCTCCTTTCTCCGTCCACTCCCCTCTCCTCAGTATTTTCATCCTTCTTTTATCCACTTCCTGACACCCCCAATAACCTGTCATTCTTTCTCATAACTTTCCGCCTATGTAACACTCTGCTTAAACAGTGGCAGTAAAATGCCTTGCTTGGGGCGATATGATCATACAAATAAACGTTAACCCGAGTTGACAGCAGCCTAGAACATAGGAACATCAATAAAGATGACCAAGTAAATTTCTATTCCCGTCATAACAACAAAATAACACCCGGAATGATCAATGTATTATTATTGTAGTAGCAGATTAATATTTTTTTTAATTTGTTGGGTTTGTCAGAAATAGCAGTTTTTCTATTTTGAAATATTTTATGAGACTTTTGTGCTTGTAACTCTCAGAATTTGCAGCCCTCGATATTTAAACGAAGAAAAGAAATGTATTAAGTACGTTCAAGACTCTACAATGCACTATTATCTATATATATAAAAGGCAATCTGTGAGTCTGTGTGTGACTGTTCCCTATGCACGCCTACATTTTTTAAGCTACGCCATTCAAACTTTCAAGGGACACATATATACAGGGAAACCAGTCGACACATACTTTTTCAGCTTAAGTTCAGCTATTTTCCCTTTCACACATTTTGGCCAATGGTGCCGATTGTTTACATTTGCTCCGTAAAACATCTAAGATCTAAGATGGTTACTGAATTACGTCACAGAAATCAAATCACACGTGTTAAACACGACTAAAAAAATTTTTATTAAAAAAAAAAAAAAAGAAGAGCCTTTTTATATTTAAGTTTTTCCAACATTTTAAAAATTCATTTGATCAACAAAAAAATGTGAATATTTTACCCCGTAACTTTGAAAGAAAAGAAAATTCTTTTTTTAAAAAAAAGTTGTTTTTTCAAACAAAAACAAAATATGTAAAATAAAAAGTGGCATCTTCTACGACTAAAATGTTCTGAGTTGCACGGGCAACGCCGGGTTATGATGCTAGTATTCAACATAAAACAAAAAGCTTATAAAATATTCCAAAAGAGAATAGTTGCTATTCTTAACAAACCCAGCAAATTAAAAAATATATTACTACATCTAAAACATATTTAATTACTACAAAACAAAACAAGGATGCCGCATCTTGAAAGAGGAATTGACTTTATCAACAGATTGTTTCTATATCTATTATCAAGATTTTTCCATCTGCATATCAATATAAAGGTGGTAAACATACCTGAAAATTCTAACTGACCTGAGCCTGGTAGCAGATCATTCAACTGTCTTCTTTTTTTTCTTCTCCTTTTTCTTCTTCTTCTATATTTTATTATTTTTCTTCTTTTCTTCTTTTTCTTTTTTATTCTTCTTTTCTTCTTCTTCTTCTTTTTCTTTTTCTTCTTCTTTGTCTTTTTCTTTTTCTTCTTTTTCTTCTTCTTCTTTTTCTTCTTCATCTATGTGCCTTGTCCTTTCAGGACATAGGCGATCATGGTTTTCAATGTCTCCCTATCACTGGTGGCTCTTAGCACGCTTTCTCTTGTTACACAACGCAATCCCCGTTCTGCAGTGCATCATCTCAGGCCAGTGAAGTATGTCACACGCTGTTTTCCCCTGTCTCTCCTTCCCTCTATGTGGCCTGTTAATGCCAGTTAAAAGTTACTAATAATAAAAAGGAAAAATAACAAATAAAAACATGTCGAAGAATCAAAACGAAAAAGAAAGCAGGAAATAGAACAGATTAATCATAAAATTAAAAGAAAAGAAAAAGAAAATGGAGAAATGAGCCAGAAAAACAAAGAAAGAAAGAAAGAAAGAAAGGAAGAAAGAAAAATCAACTTAAGAAAAGCGGAGAAGAATGAAATAAATGCCAATAGAATTGATTAGAATTGAAAGAAAGTAAATATTTGAGAATCAAAGAAGATAGTTTTAAACGATAAAGGAAAAAATATATATGACGAAAAACCTTCTTTTTTTTTAATGAAGAAAAGGAATGCAAAACGATATTTAGCTGAAAAAATCAAGGGTAAGAGAAAAGAAAATAGTGGAACATAAGTCGTGTATAGGAAATCTAAAAAGAGAGAAAACTTCAAAGTAGAAAGAAAGAAGGAGAAAAGGTAGCAGGCAATATCGAAAGAAATATAGAAATAAAGAAAGAAGAGAAGCAACAAAGAGAGAAGGAAATAGAAAGAAAGAAAGAAAGAAAGACTGAAAACCACAAATAGAGAAAGAAATAGAAGATATCAAAATAGAAAGAAAGAAAGAGAGAAAGAAGAAAGAAATGAAACGCAAATAAAAGCGTTCTTCTTCTTCTTCTTCTTCTTCTATGTGCCTTGTCCTTTCAGGACGTAGGCGATCATGGCTTTCAACGTCACCCAATCTCTGGTGGCTCTTAGCACGCTTTCTCTTGTTACACTACGCAACCACCCCCCGTTCCGTCATCCACCTGATCAGGCCCTTCAGATATGTTATCCACTGCTTTGCCCTGTCTTTTTCCCTCTATCTGGCCTGTTAGTATCAGATTCTCCAAGCTGTCTTTCCTCATTGCATGTCCCAGGAACTTTAGCTGTCTCTTCCTAATGCTCAGTATTAATTTCCTTTTCGTTGCCATTCTTTCCAACACCTCATCATTGCTCACATGCCTGATCCATCAGGCTCTTGTGTAAAGCCTCGATTGAAAGTGGATATAGACATTAGTTAGTTCCTGAATTGAATCTTAGAGTTGTGAGTTAAATACAAGGCTACAGCAGTGGTGAACAAGTAACTTGCGGAGTCAGAGGGAAATAACTCATGACCTCAAATCGAGGCTTTACGCAAGACGCAAGAAATGAGGATGATATGCCCCAGTGATTGTAATAAATGGTACAGGTCGAAATTCCTAGCATCTGAAGAAGGCGGGAGCGTACAACTACCGAAACGTTGTACAAATGGCAACAAAGATGAGGACAATAGTCCGAATAATGTAAATACACTTTGTATTCACTTATGCCCAAATAATCTCAAGAAAGGAATTAATCCATTTTTCTCCCTCGCCTTATGTCTTGAATAGAAAAGTAGTTCTACAGCCTTGGTTGGCAACCAGACTACATGAAAACCTTATACCTAATCAGGGGGTACTATTTGTGAAAGTGAATGAGAAGACTGAGAATAGTCAGGATGGAAGAAAAAGATAAAAAATGAACATTAATGTCACTAGTGCGTAGGGGGTTACAAGTAATTTTACTTTTTTCGTTTGCGTTAATTGTTGTATGATATAGGATTTGTATCCCATACTTTAATGGAAATATTCATGGGAAATCTATCTTTGGCGGGAGGGATAGCGTGCAGCGGTCTCGTCGGATTTTCTTGGATTTCGTCTACGTCTTCATATCATGTTACTTTAATGTGGGGTTTGATTTCTGAAAAGGAAGAAGTTAAAGAAAACTGAAAGAGAAGACTGAGAATAGGGCGCATTCAGGGAAAGACCAAATTTGAACGTGAATGACAGTCTTATGAAGTGTTTTACAGGCAATGAAATTGTAAGAGAAAGACTGAGAATCAAAAGGAGTGGTGAAAGCACAAAAAGTGACCGTGAATGCCATTAGTATGCAGCGGTTAGAAGCAATGTAACTGAATGAGAACACTGAGAATATGTATCACTAGCAGTATAACCCGGCGTTACTCGGGTATAAAGAAAGCCTTAAAACTAATCCATGGTCCTAGGCCTCAGACTCTTTGGACGTTGGCACGAAAGACTAAAAAGCAATAGTTGTTTCCAGTTAAAGCGAAACCGTAGACTGAAAGAAAAATGAATGGATGTAAATCAAATTTTGATTTCCTGGTATCGATATCAAATAAGTTTTTTTCATCGTAATCTGAACTTTGAAGATGAGCTGCGATATAGCGAAACAGGATTGTATGTGTATAACTAATATATTATGCTCTCATTATGATTGAGCTCTCTAGAGGAGAAAATTAAAAAAAACAGTTTCCACTTCTGTGATATATGCGTGATTCTTCAGAAATGAATTTACTTTTTTCGGTGACTGACGTGTGTATACACTTCTTATATACAACACGTTAAAACTTCCTTTCTCTGATGCCATACGCTTATGGCTTAGGGAGTAGCGACTCCGACTGACACCAAATCGGTCAAGTCTCGGACCCGCCCAGAAGCAAGAGGATGTGTTTAGCCACACTGATGAATTAACGGAGTAGACGCTGTTCCCGCTATTTTTTTAACGAGAGCGTGTCAAGATGTAACCCCGGGAATAACTCCATGCACTCGTCAGGTGTATATATATATATATATATATATACTAAACATACTAATACTTAAAAGATACCACTTAGGTTCATACAACCATAGATGAAAACGTTATAATTTCTTGTAATTTTAAAAAATTGCGAGTTCAAACATTCCCTGCCACGTGATCGTTCAATGAAAAAAAGACACCGTTACGTGAGCAATCTTACAATAAAAAAAAACGGTAAACGGTAAAATCATTTATTGAAAGTCGCCTGAAAACACCACTCATGGTAGAAATCTAGGTCGCGTAATAACTCGTTTACAAATGGAAAATATTCACATGTTCGACAATATAATTGTATTGAACACATTCTAATCCAAATGTTATATATATATATATATATATATATATATATATATATATATATATAACTATTTCTTTCTTTGCTGGCATCTTCATTATTTTGTTATCACCCCCAATTCTTTTCACTCTGTATATATTTCAACATTGTATTATAAAATATTGAAAACTCACCTTTGTCTCCCTCTCATCCAGACAACCGGTATCTCCATAGCAACTAATGAATTATTTCCGTTTCCCAACCAGCCTTAAATGCCAAGTACAACAAACATCATTCAGAATGCTACGTTGTGCTCTAAGGACCCATTTCCGCTAAACATTTGGCTCTTCGTGAATTCTTGCCTTGAAGCATCAAAATTTAACACGTTCCTAGACGAGAGAAATCTCTCGTCAAATTATTATTCACACGTTACTTCTCGTTACACATATCTAAACAATGAACACGGGATTTTGTGATGGCAACTTCGCATTCGGTTGAAATGTTATTGGTATAATTGAACGAGTTCCAGAAACCAGAATATGGCGATCGACATTATAAATTTCGAAGTTGCACTTCTATGCATTCACGAGACACGTATCTTAATGCGCGGGCTTAAACCAGGTTTCATAGAAATCAAAGTTAAGCAACCGCAATCCTGACAAGTACGTAAATGGGTGACTGTTTTGGTATACCATGTCTACTCACCGGAAATTCTTCAATCTAAAAATAGTTTCTATATTTAAATAAAATGCAAATGAACAAATATATAAAAATTTAATTTGTCTGCTACGGCCATATCACGTTGAAATATCAGTTCTCTTACGATCACCGAAATTAAGATAAGTACCTATATGGGTGGATGTGCGTTGTGGTGCAGTGGGTATCGACTCGGAACGAGAGATCAGCATACTGAGTTTGAATTCCTTGTATTCATTTGCGCACAAATACTTTTGGGAAAGGTATTAATCCGTCTCTTCCTTCCAGTTATGGATTAAATAAAAGGATAGATTGGGTTCTAATGCCTTGGTCGACAACCAGTCTACCGCAGAAAGCAATGGCCACCTACTGCGGGATAATCTTTTGCCCAGTCAATCATGTTTCTTTCGAGACATGATCGCCCAAAGCGTGTATTACGTATGGCACTTAACTGACTGACCTATATGGGTAATTACTGACGATTATATGTCCTCTCGTATAAATTTTTTAGAATCAACAAATATTTTCTGTCTTTAAACTGCAAAGAACAAATAAATCATTTTTAAATGTCACGATAACGGCCATATCATGTTCAAACACCTTTCTTTTTTACACTCAACGAAGTTAAGAAACAGTGAGCCTGGTAATTATCTAGATGTGTGACTGATTAAGAATATCATACCTTATAATCTTGAATGTCCAGGTGGTTTAGTGGATAGATCCTCGAAACTGATGTTTTTGATGGCGGGTTTTAGTTACAATCGGAGTTGTTATATTCACTTACGTTTCATTATTCCTTAAAAATACATGCAACCACCAATTTCTGTTATGTTATAATTAGTATAATTTGTATTAGTATGTCATCATTATCTCTTCAAAATTTCTTTCAGTCTAAAAATATTCTTTGTATTTAAATAACCAGTAAAATATTAATTAATTTCAATTTTGAAATTTTACGGCAATATCATGGTGAAACAAAGCGACGGCATGCGTGTGTGACGGGAAAGCAGCTTATATCGAGATGCCAGGACCATACTTAAAATAGTAATAATGCAGAGCTTTTATATGACAACAATATTTTTTTATAACTATATATATATATATATATATCACACAAGCAAGATATTTTACTGCTACTGTTTTGCAGGGGCTTACATAGGAAGAAGGTTATGAGAAAGAGTGACAGGTTATAGAGGGGTGTCAGAAAGTTGGTAAAAAGAGGATGAGAATACTGATGAGAGTGGAGTGGACGGAGAAAGGAACATGAGAGAGAGAGGATGCAGGTTAGAGAGAGAGGAGATGACTATTGGTTTTACATTTAAATTTTTGGGATTGCAGCTGTCGAGGAAGCAAGTAAATGCAAGCGAATTCCACAGGCGGGAAGAGGGTAAAAAGATGCTGAGGGAGTAGAATTTGCCTTTACAATTTATTGGTTTCACAGTAAAAGGGTGGGATCTAGTCACTAATCTTGTTGCTTTGAGCATATTTATATAAAGGTGGCACCAGTGAGCTAAGTTCATCGGAGTAGAAGCCATAAAAGTATTTGCAGAAGAGACACAAGGAAGCCACATTGCGCCGGTGAGAAAGTGACTGTGTCTGAGCTGCCAAGTCAGGATCTATCACATTACAGATCCTCCGTTGGATTTTGTCAAGGACACCGAGGTGGATAGTTGCAGCACCCGACCAGATATGACAACAATATTTAATGCACGTGAAAATGATAGATTTATAAATGTGCAAGATGGTTTCTGCAGAGTAACAACGTCTGGAACGGCACAGTGAATCACTTTCCTTACCATTAAATCCTAGACGAAGTAGAATCAATGATTTGCTATCCTGGAGCTTACTATCGGCCAAAGTAATGGAAAGTAAAATATTTCTTTATGTTCATTAAAAGATATCAGTTTCGTTTTGAAGATCTTAACATTCAGAAGCCATTACTTGCTCCAGTTTATATATCATCATCATCATCATCATCATTTATCCAGCACACCCAGACGGTGCATACTGCAGCAACTTTTTGTTGCTGTTTCTGTAACAGACTGTTTTTACGGGGGAGGGTTGTTAGCCCTGGAGGACCGCTGGACCATTCTTGGTCCTTATGTTTACAGCACCCGGTATTCTCAAATGGTCACCCATTTAAGTACTGACAAGGCTCGATGATGCTTTACTTCGGTGATCGGACATGGACCAATGTATTCAACTCGATATGGCCGTAGACCCAGTTAATATATACTTGGATGTAATTTTTCAGGGAAGCTGAAATAACTAATAGATAGATAGATGAAAAAAAGAAATGATTACGACAGACCGATAGAGGAATACAATACATAGAATAATGAAGAGACTGAACAGATGTATAGAAAGATAAAGACAATGATATATATATATATATATATATATATATAGAGAGAGAGAGAGAGAGAGAAAGAAAGAAAGAAAGAATAAAAGAAAAAGTGAGATGAATGATTGAGAATGATAAATAGAGAGGGGGAAAGGAATAGATAGATAGATAGATAGATAGATAGATAGATAGATAGATAGATAGATAAAAATGATTGAGTGAGTCAGACCGATAAAATGACATAAATTAAATAGAATAATGAAGAAGAAACTGAGAAGAAGAAAATATAGAGAGAATTATATATATATATATATATATATATAATGATAGATAGAAAGATAGAAAGAAAGAAAGAGCGAGAGAAAAAGAGATAAATGATTGAAAATGATAGAGAGCAGGGAAGAAATAGATAGATAGATAGATAGATAGATAGATAGATAGATAGATAGATAGTTTGGGATAGATTAAATAATTAGAAAGATGCATAAACAGATACAAATAGTATAGTATGGTATATATATATATATATATATATATATATATATATATATATATATATAGGAGTAGATAGATCTATCTCAATTGGAGTAGATAGATCTATCTATCGCCCGGTTCACACTCCACCCACGTCTATTGAACAGGTTAAGAGGCTCATCCCTTGTTCCCCGTTTAGGATGTGGTTTCCGGCATTCTCTTTTCAAATCTTCTCAGTTTGTTTTTTTTTGTTTTTTTTGTTTTTTGTCAATTGGAGTAGATAGATCCATCTATCGCCCGGTTCACACTCCACCCACGTCTATTAAACAGGTTCAGAGGCTCATCCCTTGTTCCCTGTTTAGGATGTGGTTTCCGGTTTTCTCTTTTCCAATCTTTCCACTATTACGTAGCCCCCTGCACATCAGTGGCGTTACCGCCTTGCTCGGGGTGATACGATTTAAAAAAATAGATAGATAGATAGATAGATAGATAGATAGATAGATAGATAGATAGATAGATAGATATGAACAAAGCCGATCGCGGAGATCGTTAATGTAGATAAGGAAAAGTGTGGGACCTAGAATAGAGCCTTTAAGGACACCTGCGTTCGTGTGTTAGTATTGGGAGTCATGTCCGTTCAATACTACCTTCATTGTGCGATCTGAGAGGAATGGCTGGATTAGGTCAAACAATTGTCCAGTTATACCGTAGCCCAGTAGCTTGCATAGAAGGCCTGCATGCCAAACTCTGTCAAAAGCCTTAGAGACGTCTCCAAATTATTATGACCTTGAATATCTTATCGCTCTTTTTCAACACAGGAAATTCCCAGAACTGTGTGTGTTTAGTTTCAGATCGTAACGCATCTATAAAAAAAAGTTCTATAATAAGCTTGAAATTCAGTGTATGTCATTTAGCCAAAGTCTAAACATGTCCGATTTCGTGCCAAATAAATGTATTTGCGGGGAATTTTAGTGCACTAATTTATTCAAAAGAAATCTGTAGCTGAAGCACACATAATTCTTGTTGAAACTTACCATGGTTCGAAGTTTCTGCTCTGCATTTGGTCGGATCAGCTAGGTGTAGTTGATTATAAGCTGCTCAAACCGACAGAAACCATCACGGGGAATCGCTATTGATTACACCTAATGCGTTTGAGCCGTAAATTTAAGAACATGTTTTCGTTATACGAGCAGAGAGACGACAAAATAAATTTGCAACATGACAACACTAGGCTACATGTTGTAAATCTCGTAAAAAACTTACTTGGAAACGCTTAACTTGGAAGTCCTAACAAACCCACCGTAATTACCAGACATTATTCTTCTTCTTCTATGTGCCTTGTCCCTTCAGGACGTAGGCGATCATGGATCTCCACGTCTCCCTATCCCTTGTGGCTCTTAGTATGTTTGCTCCTGTTGCTCCTGGCAACCCCCGTTCCGTCATCCACCTGATCAGGCCCTGCAAATATGTTATCCGCTGCCTTCCTCTGTCTCTCCTTCCTTCTATCTGACCAGTCAGTATCAGGTTCTCCAGGCTTTCCTTCCTCATTGCATGTCCCAGGAACTTCAGTTGTCTCTTCCTGATGCTCAGCATCAATTTCCTTTTTGTTGCCATTCTTTCTAACACTTCGTCGTTGCTTGTATGCTCAGTCCACGATATCCGTAGCATCCTTCTGTAGAACCACATTTCGGCCGCTTCCAGTTTTTTCCTCATTTTCGATGATATTGTCCAGCATTCACAGCCGTACTGAAGAACTGACATCACGTAGCAGTCTAGCACTCTTTTCTTCGTTTCTATTGAGATCTTCCTGTGTGTTAGTATTTTGCTCATCTTCTGGAACGCGTCCTTTGCCATGCCAATTCGCCTTCGGATCTCCGTGTCGCACTTTCCATCTCCTGTTAGAACAATTCCTAGGTACTTAAATTCTTGGACTTGTTCGATTCTCTTATCCCCCACCTGTATTTGGCATTTTGGGTTGTATCTTTTGCTGATGACCATGCACTCAGTTTTCTTAAAGTTTATTTGTAGTCCCTTCTTGTCACTCTCCACTGCTACTTTCTGTATGAGGTCTTGCAGTTTCCTTTCCGTGTCCGCAATCAGTACTGTATCGTCCGCGTATCTTATGTTGTTCAGGTTGTGGCCTCCAATAATAAATCCTGGTGTGTCATCTAGGGTCCTCAAAATAACCCCGTACGATTATCACTTGTTCCGATCGATCACAAATGACCTTGATGTGCAGCACTTTGCATTTTTATGAACTGCTGGTTAGCCTCCAAAGATGTGTTACTTTTTTTCGATTTGAAATTCAAAAAAAATGCCAGCAAAAACAAAAAAAAAACAAAAAAAAAAACAAAAAAACAAAAAAAAAACAACCGGTGGTATGTTTCTTCCTAATTTCTGTATAAAACAACTACTTACCATGAAAAATCACCACGAACGTATTCAAGGCTCTAATTGTTTAGACATATAAAAGTATTACGGAAAATATTCGAGATTTACGACATGGATTAAGAACCGACATAATTTATCTGTTTTAAACATTTATTTGTTTTTAATAGATACTCGTATTTGATTAGATGTTCAGTTTATAATTAAACCTTATATATATATATATATATATATATATATATATATATATATATATGCGTGTGTGTGTGTGTGTGTATGTGTGTGTGCATGTATATATATATATATATATATATATATATATATATATATATGCGTTGAGTTTTCATCTGAGTATTTTATCTAAACGTACTTATGAGCTGTGATACAGTGAAACAGAACTGTCTGCGGATGAATATATAGATGTATATATATATATGTGTGTGTGTGTGTTTTGTGTGTGTGTGTGTGTGTGTGTGTAAAGAGACAGACAGACGGACAGACAGACAGACAGACAGACAGACAGAGAGGCAAAATCGCCGACTGATGAGCAGTGATACAGCGAAACAGAACTGTCTGCGGATGAATATATATTATATCATTTTTTATTATATATGTGCGATACTTATATGAAAGCGCTCAATATCAGTGATAGAGCTGATATATTCATATGCAAAATTCACACCAATGAATATATATATATATATATATATATATATATATATATATATATATATATATATTCCCCAGGGGTAGAGTCGCCGACTGGCGCCAAATCGGTCGGGTTTCGAGCCTGGGTCGTGTAGCAATCGGAGTCTAACCGTACTGATGAGCTGTGATACAGCGAAACAGATCTGTCTGCGGATGACAATATATATATATATATATATATATATATATATATATATATGTGTGTGTGTGTGTGTGTGTGTGTGTGTGTGTGTGTGTTTTAATTAAAAACTAATGCGGGTTTCTAAGAATGTCCAAAACAAATAAATTTATATATATATGTATATATATATATATATATATATATATATATATATGAATATAAATACTTACGCTAACCTTACAGAATAGTATTTGTTTTACCTCCTAGAAAATCAGCATTCGCCGTCCTTTAATTATCTGGGATCACAGGCTACATTCTAATATTGGTGTGAGATATATATATTTCTTATGGTGAAGGCTACTAGCTATTTACAAATGACTAATTAATCTGGTATAAGACTTTCAATGTAAGAGAAACCACCAAGAACCAATATTCACAACGTTAAGTAACACTCTGCTTGATCATATTGATAGCTTATCGCCTCAGTAAATACACTTTCAATAGGTAGTATATTTATTCTCAGTGTAGAATATCTTATTTTTAAAAGTAAGCACTTGCCTGCACCAGTTACTCGTCTGTCTCGCATAATTTTCGACAGCCACGTGTTAATAATAATTTATGTCTGTCTATAATTACCTTATTTACACCTTCAAATCACTTTGGAATATATGCGTATTCATTTCGAAGCTCTTGGACCGTAGTAATTCTTTCATCTTTCGCGGTAATGATTCGATGTAAGAATCTGTTAATGTTGATTCTATTTCACACTTCCCGTTTCGTTTCTACTTTCACTTTCATTTTCGCTTTACTTCTGCTACAATAGATGCACTCTGGTCTGTTGGTAGTTTGCTTGGCGCGAATAATTTTCATCTTTCACTCCTCGAAACTGGTATTTCTTTACAAGAGTCTGTCTGTCTGAAAGTATGTCTGCTGTTCTTTCAATTCGATTGACCGTTTCTTCGCTGCATTGTTCGGATTGGTGCTCCTTCTTTTCTTTCGCTTGATTTTTTTTTCCACACATACAACATTGACAATTATTCTTTCATTTACGCACAGAAACAGACATGCACTCATTCTATCTCACTCTCTTTTACTTATTCGATTAATATCGAAAACTCTAAATCAGTGCGTATCTAGTATTTCCAACTTTTTCCTTTGTTTTACATTCTAGTTTCATTACGAACCTCATTCGGAGGATTTAGTTTATGATATATCCCGGAAAGGAATATCAGTGTAAAGATTAGTGGAAGAATGGTACTCGACACAGGAATACGATATAACGGATTTATTGTACGAATGTACAATTAACAATAAGATATAGATAAGCAATCAACGAGTAGGAGCGGAATAACCTATCAAGTAGAGAATGCCTTCGTCTAAGACGGTTGTTCTCTCTCTCTCTCTCTCTCTCTCTCTCTCTCTCTCTCTCTCTCTTACCGCTTGTCACCGTCCTTTATAGTCTAGAGCATTCCATTCTCGGGGATGGCAGGATGTTCCACTATAATAAATCTGTAGCTGTAAGAGAAAATAATGACATATTCAAAATGTTGACATTCTACCATACTTTGAATAAAAGGTTAGGAAGGAAACCACCATCAATAATAGAAACGAGCGATAATTACTTCTGTATTTGAGGAACCTATGTGCGTTGTAATGCAGTGGATATCGACTCGAAACGAGAAATTGGAGAGCTGAGTTCGAATTCCAGTTGAATTCCTTACATTCACTTTCGCAAAAATACTCTTGGGAAAGGTATTAATCCGTCAATTCACCCTCCAGTTATGGGGTAAATAATAAGACAGATTGGCTTCTATAGCCTTGGTTGGCAACCAGTCTACCGCAGAAAGCAATGGTAACCTACAGCATGATATATATCTTCTCTTAGAATGTCATATCTCCCAGAAAGGAATATCAGTATAAAGATTAGTGGAAGAATGGTACTCGACACAGGAATTAGATATAACGGATTTATTGTACTACCGTACAATTAACAATAAGATACAGATAAGCAATCAACAAGTAGGAGCGGAATAAACTATCAAATAGAGAATGCCTTCGCCTAAGACAGTTGCTCTCTCTCTCTTACCGCTTGTCACCGTCCTTTATAGTCTAGAGCATTCCATTCTCGGGGGTGACAGGATGTTCCACTATAACAGTTTTTTGTTTAATATTTTAGAATTTTGAACAAATTGACTTATTTTCAATTTAATCACCCTCTTCAATCAACATGATAAAATCCCTAAGAAGAAATACGAGGTAAGAGAGAAGAATGCTAAACTGTCTGAAAATTGATATACACTCTAAAAAATTATCTATGATCACAAAATAACACACACAAATGCTGCAAAGACGCCACCATGACGTAAAGTCTGTCAGTTAAGACTGGGCGGATTTTTTCCCGCAGTAACTTGCTATTAGTTTCTGCGGTAGACTGGCTGCCAGCCAAAGCTATAGAACCCAATCTGTCCTGTTATTTAACCCATAACTTGAGGGAAGAGACCGATTAATACCTTTCACAATGGTATCTACTCGTAAATGAATGCGGAGAATGCAACTGGAATTCGAACTCGTTTCCCTCGTTTCTCGTTCCGAGTAGATATCTGCTGCACCACAACGCATATCCTATGATATAAAGACAAAAAGAAAAATACTATAATGATGCAATAAATGCTACTTAGAAGTAAAAGGCTACACATACGAAACAATTGCTAATCACATGCAAAAGTAAAAAGAATATTCATACACCGAAGCAAAGCATTCCACTGCCACTATTGTGTAGGGAGTTACATTAGGGAAAGTGATGAGATAGAGTGGTATGTTATAGGAAATGTTGGAAAGAGGCTGATAGACGGATGAGGATACCGAGGATGAGGGTGGGGGTAGATGGGAAGAGTGTTTGGGAGAATAGATGCGAGTTAGTGTGCTAAGAGGTGTCTATGACCTTACATTTAAATTGCTGGAGATTGTAGCTGTCGGGTAAGCAATCACGTGGAAGGAAATTCCACTTTCGAGAAAAGAAATTGCGACTAAATTTTATCTGTTTCACTGTAAAAGAGTAGGACCTAGTTGCTAATCTAGTAGCTCGTTTAAATTCATACCTAGGGGGCACCAGTGATCTAAGTTAATCGGAGCAGAAGCCGTGAAAGTATTTATAAAAGAGGCACAGGGAAGCCACATCACGCCGGTGAGAGAGTGACTGCAGCCAGGTTGCCAAGTTGACATCGATCACATTACAGATTCTCCGTTGTATTTTGTCAAGAACCCCGAGGAGAATAGCAGGGGCACCCGACCAGATGGGGCAGCAGTATTCAATACACGGGCGGATGGTAGATTTATATATGTGCAAGATGGACATTGACGGGAAAAACTTCCGGGCCCTGAACAGAGAACCGATTTTTTATAGCAGCATATTTAGCAATGGATTTGATATAGTCTTTCCACTTGAGGTCCGCTGAGAGTGTGAGGTCAAGGATGCGTAATGTTTTACTCTCTGGGAGACTAGCCTGTTCCATGCTAATGGGAGGTAGGTGCGATTTTCTATGATGGTTAATAGATAGCAGCTTCGTTTTGGAAGCCTTAAAATTTACGAGCCATGAAGAATTAGTTGCTATATATACGCAGAAAAAATACGCTGGCACAAAAATATAGGAATTAATAAAAAAATGACGCAAAAAAAGACACTGCTAACCAAAAGCAAAATGCTACACATCCGAAATAATTGCTACAGACATCCAAAAAAATATGATCGTCGCAAAAACAAAAAAAAAAAACAAAAAACAAAAAAAACTCTCAATTAAGCAAAGATAGCACAAAACCACAGAAAATGCTCAACCAAAACAAATGCTATACTTAGAGGATGCTATGTGTTGCTTCATTCTGGCAGCAAACAACATCTTATGCCAGCCATAAACCAGGAGGAAGACTAAAAACGTTGTTCCAAGGCACGTCACAATGGAAGTCACGTAACGAATCCCAGTCTACTCTTTGGTAGCAGTAGGATATTCTGGTGGCCTGGGTTTCTTGGGTGGAGGGGAGTGGAATGAGATGTTAACGGAAACTACAGCGTGTTCAGAGTTTCCAAGAGGGCAGAGATGTCTGGTAGTGCAAGAATCTAGCATGAAAGTGAAGTAGAAGTCTAGTAGCGAGTCCCTTCCGTTAGGGCTATTGGAGAAACGCGTGTGGAAGTCCACCACTTGTGTAAAGGATTGGGAGATTGAAAGGTTAGTGGTGTGGACACCACCAAGGTCGCTGACAGAGTTATCCAGCCACTTGGTGTGGTGGGCGTTGAAGTCAGCAAGCACAAATATATGGGCAGATGGATGAAAAGAAATGGCCTTGTCGATATTGTCAGAGATGCTGTCAAGTACCGAACAGTCAGACGAGAAGGTGGAGCGGTAGAGGAAGAAGAGATAGCTATATATATATATATATATATATATATATATATATATATATATATATATATGTATTCTAAACATATGCTGTTAAATATAAGAGACAATGAATGTCTATTATGAACCGTTCTAAACGACGTTCTAAACCGTTCTAAACGACGTATTTTTGCTTTAATTTCAGTTGAAAATAAAGACAAAAATTCTCCAACATTTGGATAATTATTTACTGAATTTCTTCTAAGCTTTCGGCTCACATGAGCCATCTTCAGAGAGGTTGTTTAAACTGATTATAATATCCACCATCACCGACGATTTTATTTTGTGTTGACATAAAACTCCGCTTGGCAACGGCAATAGTTACCAAAAATAATAAACGTAGTTCTTAAATTTGCAATGCGGTTTTATGACGTCACACCTCGTGATAGCGCGAAACGACAACAAAACCATATAGTCAAATGCAATGTAATATGTTATATCCTGTTTTGAAGTTGATTTTATTGAGTGTTGGTTGTTTAGATTTGATGTACATGGCTTCCAATATCTGCAGGTTCCTCTGACTATGTGTATGAGTAAGGATCACCGTATTGTTGACCAAAATCTGTCTGATATTACCTACATGTTTATGTTTTTCAGAGAAGTGTTGTTTAATAGTACTCTGATCAGTAAGATGACATGTAAGTCTACGGGAGAGCGTGGTTGTAGTAAAACCAATATATGTACTAGGTTTTTTGTTAGTATCAGAGATGCTTAGAAGAAAACTAATAAATAATTATGCAAATTATGGAGAATTTTTGTCTTTATTTTTCGTTTAGAACGGCTCATGATTAAACAGCATATGTTTAGAAAATTATTTAACAGCATATGTTTAGAAAATTACTTGCTGCCTCGATACACTATATATATATATATATATATGTGTGTGTGTGTGTGTGTGTGTGTGTGTCTGTGTCTGTGTCTGTGTGTGTCTGTGTCTGTGTGTGTGTGTGTAGATATATATTATTGGTAGTGTAGCGAATAATTACATATGTATATTTTTGATTCTGTATTCATATTTCTGTATTTACAAAATCTGTGGTAGTGAGGGTAGAAAAGATTTATTGCTTTACAACCGGACATTTTAGAATTAAATGTTACATGATATATGCAAATATATTCGAAACAAACCAGAGTATGTGCAAAGATAAGAAAAAATCTGCATAAGAAGCTTAATCTAAACTTACAGCAAAAAAAAAAAAAAAAAACACAGGCTAATGTTTTCATTCCTCGCTCTTTACAGATAAGGCGAGGACAAAAAATGTACACTCCGAATCGGATTATTCAATTTAGTATTTGCAAATCCTTTTTGATATTTCATTATATTCAAAATGTATGTATGTATGAATAACCATCAAGAAATTATTTCTATCCTTATATTGTTTATTTTGCCGATTACACTTTCGGAATCTCTATCTCTGTGACAGTATCTATATATATATGGATTGATAGCAAAAAAAAAAAAAAAAAAGATTTAGATAGATAGATAGATAGATAGATAGATAGATAGATCTAAACTTATTTATAAATGGAACATTGTCTGTGTGTGTTTGTGTGTGTGTAAGAGAGAGAGAGAACGTTATCTATAAACTACGAAATCGGCTGAACCGATTTTATTGAAAATTTCCACAGTTGTACTATAAGCGTCTTCGAGTGTTCTTAACTAGGTTTTGTGTCGAGGTACCCCCGATAAAATCGAAAATCGATAATAAAAAAAATCGCGTTATAGAAGGAGTGTTCCGATTTTAATCAAATTTGATACGCTAAAAGACAAAGACATAGGAAACGATATTCAGAAGTTTCAAGGTTCAAAATTCAGTTTACGACAAAAAAAAACATATTTGATATCGATACCAGGAAATCAAAATTTGACTTACATCCATTCATTTTTCTTTCAGTCTACGGTTTCGCTTTAACTGGAAACAACAGGACCATGGATTAATTTTAAATCTTTCATTACACCCGAGCAAAGCCGGGCTATACTGCTAGTAGATAGATAGATAAATAGATATTAGAAGATATCTACCAAAACCTGGAAAAAGAAGAATAATCTACTTTGTCAAAGATGTTCCTAAAATTGTTTCCGATATATATATCTTTCTCCCATCGTCTAAAACAGGGGTTGGCAAATGTTTGGAGAGTGAGGAACAAAAAGCTATGTATAGTCATGGAAGAGGGTCAAACAGCTATGGCTCCATTGCCATGGAGAAGAACCATGTTATCAAATATGTGAATAAATTTTCTATGTGTTTGAAGAAAGCAAGGATTCAATATAATTTAATATATGACGGAAATAATGTTAAAAGAAATATTACATGTTAAAAATAAATGCTTCATTAATCAGTATTGAAAAATAAATTCCATTAAAATCGGTTGAAAACACTATTTTATATTCACTTAAAAGTGTCCGCCTTCCAAAGCAATTTCACTGAAAAAGTGAAAGTGAGGTAGTACGCTAATTTTGGTGATCCCTACAAATAAAAAATAAAAGTAAAACACATTCTCAATGTAAAAAGAAATAACTTCTTTAATTTAGACGCAATATATTCAGACTATCAACTGTAACTTTGGTTTGGTTTACCTATATTTACATCGTGTCCAGAGCAAGGTAGCGGACCGGACAAGATTCACACGCGGGCCGGATGTGGCCCACGGGCCAGGGGTTGCCGACCGCCGGACTAAAAGAAGGATACAAAAGGACTAGAAGAAACAAGAGGAAAACTTATCTAGTTTTAAACGAGGTGTTTTGTTCATTGACAAAGCACTTTATCAAGACAGAACATTTTGGACTTTGATGAAGTCCGTCAGAGGACGAAACACAGCCGTTAAATTTAACCCAGCGACGTGGTTTAATGATTCGTCTTGTCTCGCTTGTACAATTACGACTTAGTTCAATCCTCATTGACTGCTGCATACTTTCGACATTGTGCAATGATAATTGAGTGAAGAACAAAGTTAGGGCTTTCACCAAAACATTCACATTATGGAAGAGCATTAGAATGTCCGGTGTGATGCAAACATTCTCGCTGACTATTGTTGGTGTTTGAAACGGGATGCGGTAGCTGCCGAGGACAGGAAGAAGTGATACTGGCTATGACGGTAAACTGCATCCAGCAGTAAGACCTCTAATTTGAAGGCTGTGAAGAGCATGGAACCACCTCTTAATTGCTGATGTTCCCAGGTCCACACTGACTCGGAATGGTAACACCTGTTAAGGTCCCATCTATGGGCAAATAGGTAACCACCAAACTGGGGTCAAAACACTATGAAAGTAAAAAAATAAACTTTTATAGAAATATATACATGAAAATAGAATGTGCTTTGTGGTGCAGTAGATATCGAATCGGAACTAGAAATTGGGAGCCGAGTTCGAATTCCCGTTGAATTATTTGCATTCACTTACGCACAAATATCCTTTGGAAAGGTATTAATTCGTCTCGTCCCTCCAGTTATGTGTTAAATAATAGGGCAGATTTTGTTCTATAGCCATGGCTGGCAACCACTGTGGGATAATGTTCTGCCCAGGCAGTCATGTCTCTTTCGAGACATGATCGCCCAAGCGTGTATGACGTATGGCACTTAGCTGACCGATAAATAAAATACACTTTTACAGAAAAATTTACATCTTTGAAATGAAAATATTACCAAAATACATTTTTGAAGAAAATTTTATAACCATAACACATTTTTGAAGGAAGAAATTATTTTCAGTAAAAAAATCTTTGAATTAAAAACTAGAAGACATTTTCAGTTTTCTGAAAAAAAAAAAGAATAAAACGAAAAGAAAAATTAAAATTTGGCTAAATCAATCTTCTCACTATAACTGAACTTTCAAAAAGAAAATGCTTTAAAATCCCATCTTTTTGGCATTTAATAACCCACAGAGTGTTGATATGCCGTAAAACAAAACTCAAACTCAAACAGGAAGAAGTCCTTGAAAAGACCTTTTATCCTTGAATATTTTCTTTTAGTGTATTTTTCTGTTTACTATGGCACATCGTGAGCTCTCTGCAAACATATTAGTCCAAAACTTTAAATTAATTGTTTAATTTAACAAGAAAAAAAAAAGTTATACTACTGTTCATTGCATTTCAGGTAAGAGCTTATATATCAAAAATCTGATCTGACTGGAAAAAAAATAAGTATGATTTTTGGATTCAGCGTAAACAATCCTTAAAATCATTTATTACATATTCCACCATGAAATATTGCAGCCCAGTGTAATCATCCCAGTGAGATATCACATTTGATCTAACTTGTCGGTAGTATATATAAAATATTTCTCCTCCATTTTTCACCCAGCATAACACAAGAGCAGAGATGGTTATGTACACTACCGGCCATAATTATTAGGCCACCCCAGTGTTTTTTGTCAAAAAAGAATGTATTTCATACCATTTTAGAATGTATTGCCAAGTGAATGATTGTAAATGAAAAAAATAGTTCTTTTGTTAATACTGCACTATAACATGTGCATCAAATGAATTTATGAATATTTAATAATTACCTATATTTCAGTTTCATCAATGAAAGAATGAGAATAAATAAGGTGATTCTGACGAGTTCATGTTTGCTTCCTTGCCTTGTAAAATTTTGGAAAGTAATAATAACAAAAAAACAAAACATTCTATTTTCATTCAGAATTATCCACTTCGCAATAAATACTAAAAATATTATGAAATACATCATTTCTTTAAAAAAAAAACTTTAGTTTCCTAACAGTGTAGTGTACGTACAATCGAAAATTGTATTATATAAGGCTTGATTTAACTTCGATTAGATTGTATAATCATTCGTGGTCGAGTAGTCTAATGTGCGCCATATCAATTGGTGGCTTCGCCTATGTTTTTAGGGGTTGCATGTTCAAATCCTGCAGAATGACACACATTTTCCTAACAAAATTTATCGTAGATAATCAGGCTGGTAGAAAAAAAACATATGAATGTACTGTTTGATTAAAAACAGAATATTTGCCTAAATACGAGTATCGATCAAAAATAATGTTAAAAAAAATAAATTATATACATATATTTACAAAATTATATCCCTTCAATTGGTTTCATAAAGTCCTACACAGGACGAAATCCGTCGGCTAACATAAGTCTTCATTTTTTATTCATTCATAATCGTTCTTTTATCTATATGCTTTATCTGAATTTTAACACACACACGCAGACACATACACGCACGGACAAACGCACACAGAGACACATACGCACGCACACACCCACAAACATATATATTGGTCTATATTTCTGAGATGAGGTCGTATTTTTTTTAATCGTATCACTCCGAGCAAGGCGGTAATGCCACTGATGTGCAGGGGGCTACATAAGAGTAAAAACAGACTAAGTAGAAGAGCGTGCAGAGTAAGACGAACCAGTTAGAAAGGAGCAAGAGAAGGATGGGAATACAGGTGTGATGATAGTTGCAAAGGTAGAGAGAAAGGAAAGGATATTCAGGGTGGTGAAGAAAGAACTAGAGTCAAGTGGTTAAGAGATGAATATTGGCATTGCATTTAAATTCCTGGAGGTTGTAGCCGTCAGGAAAGCAAGAATATGGAAGCAAGTTCCACAGGCGTGAAGTGCGAGAGAAGAAGCTGCAGGAGTAGAATTGTCGTCTGCATTTGGTTCATCTAACTGTGAATGGGTGGGACCCAGTTGCCAATCTGGTTGCACGAGTAAACACCTGTTACAGGGGCACCAGTGACTTAATTTCGTTGGAGCGGAAGCCATGAAAGTATTTACAGTATTTACATTATTGCAAATATTGTCCGCTTATTCGTTGCCATTTGTACGACGTTTCGGCCGTTGTACGCTCCGGCTTCTTCAGGTTCTATTTCAAACCGAACTGTTTATGACAATCACTGGGGTATATCATTGTCATCCTTTGTGTAGTAATGCCTCGTTTGAAAGTCACGAGTTATCTCCTTCTAATACTGAAGTTACTCGTTCACCACTGGTGTAGCCTGCTATTGAAATTACAATTCTTTGGGTCAATTCACAAGAACGAACCAACGTCTATATCCTACACCGATGCAGGTAAATACGACACATCCCTGCAGGCTTGGCACCGAGATCTGCAGTCAATTCAAGGAGAGCCGTCTCGTCGCAGAAAAAGTAGGACACGCCCTGGTCTTAGAACGTATCCAGTACAACTTGATGGATGAAACGAAAATTGCATTCCCTTATCTCCCAGAGGCTCGAAACATTCCTCAGTAGGATCACTGATGAGGAAAACAGAAGAAGGATCCGGCATGAATTGAATCAATTCTTCAGGCAAGAATTCGATGTAGTCAAGGTCCGCCAAATACGGACCCTAAATAAGTTTAAAAGAGCTGAAGCGGAAACAAGATTTCCATCACCCACATGTGAAGGCAGTTGTCAACATCAGTCAACATCAGGTGAGTGCCTCTGAAGAATCAGTGCTGAACAAGGGTTTCAACTTCACAACGATCATCAGGCGGATACTATACTTGGACATCATTGCCCGCATAGAGAAATAGCCTTGAACGTTCCTCAAGTTCAGGCGGATGAGCTAAGATGGAAAGTGAGACAGACGCTGGAGAAAGCCAACCTACCCAAACCAAATATCACGAAATATGATGGGCTGGCAGTCAGGACCCTACAGATGAATGAGAACATCGTACTACCAGCTGATAAAGGCAATGCAACTGTAGCGATGGACAAAACTGAATAGACCAAGAAACTGGAAGACCTCATTTGAAGTGGTAACTAAAGCAAGGTAAAGAAAGACCCCACGTTGAAATCAGAACTACAGTTGTCGCAGATCCTAATCAAGAACAGGGATCATTTCAATGTTAGGACATACAGGCTGTTGTCTAAACATTACAGCTAGCGACCACACTAAAATTCATAGAGACGGTAGTTAGCTCAAGCCGATTGTTAGCAGCCTAGGCTCGCTGTGCCACCCTCTAAGTCACTTTCTTGTAGAGATAATTAACCCACTGATATGAAAGTTACCGGCATATGTTCGAAACTACCCCCACTTCCAAGATGCTCCCATCCAATGTAACCAGATGGTGAGCCTATATGTGGTGAGTCTGTTCTCCAAGGTGCCCACGGTGGAGGCACTATCGGTAGTTAGATAGAGACTGGCTTCGGACTCATCCCTAGGAGAACGCATCAGTGTTCCACTAGACAAGCTGAAGGAGATGCTGACTTTCGGCACATAAACAACACACTTAGGATTTGGATCAGACATATATCGGCAGGATGAAAGCTTAGCAATGTGCTCGCCATTATCACCAACACTGGCTAACATATACAAAGAATACTTTGAAGAGATGGCATTAGAATTCAGTTCTAAAGCCAACTCTATGGCTAAGATACGTTGATGACACTTTCATACATTGGCCACACCAGGAGGGGTCCGGACGCTACTCGACCATATGAACTCAATAAGACCATTCATAAAGTTCACTATGGAAAAAGAGAGTGACAACAAACTGGAATTCCTGGATGTGCTAATAACTCGAACAGAGGTAAGGTTCAAGACATCTGTATACCACAAGCCAACATTTGTCGGACAATACCACTAAAACTCCTACCACATATACAATGTTAAAAAAGGGATCGTCTGCTACGTTCCATAATGAAAAAAAGTAAAAAGCGGCGACTCAGAGTCATACGAACAGGAAATTGTAAGTATAAGCAGTACCCTACAACGAAAAAATATCCAGGGTACATGACAATAACTCCAACATACAAGAAAAGGAGAATGCATGAGGATAACAATTTTTTTAAATAATTTGTAAATTTCATTTGAAATTTTTTATTCAATTATATTTAAAAATGTTTCTTTCCGTTGAAAAAATTAAAATTACAAAAATAAGAAAATAATAAATAAATAAAAGTCTCAAATTTGGTGGGTTACAGAACAAATCTGGAGTGGCAAAAATCGCTGAAAAGTGAGCTTTGTTAACCTTGGATGGTAATTTTTCAAAAAAAAAAAAATCTTATGTGTAAAATCATTTGTAAAACTTGTTAAGCAAATATGTTCAGTAACCAAAATCTTAATATGGCTGACCAAAAAAGAAAAAAAAGAAAGAAAACTCTTTCAGTCTGTGAAGGGGTTATCGAAGAAAACACAAAGAATATGTGGTCTATATAACATCAGGAAGATCTTCAGAAGCAGTCCTATACTTTGCAGGTACATCTCCCGAATAAAACCCCCAACAGAGGAGGACATGACTAAGGAATGTGTGTACGCCATTCCTTGTAGCTGTTGAAAGAAATATAAAAAGAAACAGGCCGCCCCCTTAAGGTAAGTCTAAAAGAACATCAATAAGCTAACTTTTTGAGTGAAAGAATATGATAAGTCTTTTGTGAGAAAAAAGGACAGGATTCAGGGAGCAGATGATGCCGATTGACGCTGCATTTAAATTTTTGACGACTCTAAGTGGCAGTGAATTAATAAATCGAAAAAGAAAATGAATTCCGCAGATGAAAAATGAGAGTGAAGAATCTATTAGAAGAGAACATATATATACTTATATATAGTGATTTCAACAGTAATAGTATGAGACCTACTTGACAATCTAGTAGGGCGTTTAAATTTATGCAGGCAATCTGTCAAGGAGGAGAGCTCACTAGAATTACGTCACGGCACAGATAAATTGAAGGAATTCGGAATTCAAAGTCAGGGCCAATAATATTGCGAAAACTACTTTTGATTTTATCGAAAATGTCGAGATATATAGCTGGTCCACAAAATCAAATATGATAGTATTTAGTTACCTCCAGAAAATCGCTGAAAAATACAGCATAGTAGGAAGGAAAAGGGCCCAAACTAAATAAAAACAAAATTTTATAGGCATAATTCTTATATTATTATTAAGAGGATAGATCAGAGCATTTTTAATTATTTTTTTAAGTTTTTAATTATTTTTTAATTTTTTTAATTATTTCTAACAAGTTCTAAAATTTTGTGGAAAGTGGAAAGTCTTTTTTTTCTTACGTCAGTGCGAGACCTAAATTGACGCAACGTTTATTAAGTAAAAAAAACGTAATATTGCACAATGCACTTTTTTGACCGTGAAAGACACATTAATTTGGAAATTCTTGCAAAAATCAAATCTTTCATCGGATTTTGATGAAAATGTCAGAACTTATTCATAATTGAATGAAATAAATTTTGAAATAATTATTTTGTATAAAATCTTGGTAAATTTTTTTTTTAGATAAATCCGCAACTATGAAAGTCGGCTCTCTGTGCAGGGCCCGGAAATTCTTTCAGCCTGAATCTATCCTGCAATTATATAAATCCACCATCCGCCCGTGTATTGAGTACTGCGGCCACATTTGGTCAGGTGCCCCTTCTATTCTCCTCGGGTTTCTTGACAAAATACAGCGAAGAATCTGTAATGTGATTGATACCGACTTGGCTGACCGGGTGCAGTATCTCTCACACCGGCGTGACGTGGCTTCCCTGTGCATCTTCTATAAAGACTTTTATGGCTTCTGCTCTGACGAACTTAAATCACTGGTACCCCCTAGATGTGAATTTGTACGAGATACTAGATTGGCAACTAGGTGAAACCGATGAAATGTAATCGCAATTTCTACTCCAACAGCTTCTTTCCTCGCACTTCCCGCCTGTGGAATTCCCTACCGCATGCTTGCTTCCCCGACAGCTACAACCTCCAGGAGTTTAAATGTAAGGTCAATAGACACCTCCTAACACACTAACTCACACCCACTCTCTCCAACTCTCTCTTTATGTACATCCTAAGTCGTCTATCACCCTCCTTCTGACATTTCCTATACCCAATCCCTCTATGTAACCCCCTGCGCTATGGTGGTAGTGGAATGCCTTGCTTGGGGTGACACGATTAAAAAAAAAAAGGTGCAACGTGTAATTCATCAGCCATGGAAGGAAGAAGAGTGCTTTACGGAATATTAACAGAGGACCGATAAATGCGACTCCAAAACCAAAAGATACTTTAGGCTAAAGAATGATGTTTTCCAAAATTATGCAATGTATTATGAAACAGAAATTGGTCTCTTATGTAATATTAATAGTCTGATCAAACGATTGAAAATGTTTTCACGGATATCAGAGCGACTTGAAGCAACACAAATATCGTACTACAGAAGGATGCTGAGAGTACTATAGATAGAAAACAGCTCGACTCAAGTCACTTTCTCACCGGCGGGATATGGCTTCCCTCTGTCTCTTCCACAAATAATTTCATGGTTTCTGCTTCAATGAACTAAGGTCACTAGTGCCCCCTCCACATGAATATCCTGAAACCAGACTGCCAACTAGGTTTCACCCTCTTACAGTTAGGTCAACGAAATTAAGGCGACAATTCTACTTTATCAGCTTCTTTTCTCGCGCTTTCCGCCTGTGGAACTCCCTTCCATATACTTGCTTTCCTGACGGCTACAACCTCCAGGAATCTAAATGCAAAGTCAATTCCCATCCCTTATCCCTTTAACTCCAGCTTTTTCTACATCACCCTGTGTATCTTGTTCTTTTCAATTCTCTCTACCTACGCAACTATCTTCAAATCTGTGTTCCCATCCTTCTCTTGCTATTTCTCTTTCACCTCCTGTAGCTGGTTCGTCTTTCTGTTCACTCTCCTCCTACCTAATATATATATATATATATATATATATATATATATATATATATATATTATTTAACGACCCCTTTCCCACAAACGAAATGTTGCAAGCTTCTCGCTACTCAATCACAATTTCCACGGAATATGTTCAGGTGAGCCATTAATACATTTCTTAATTCCACCAGTCCAGGTTTTTACCAACCATGCCACATATATATGAATCACCTTCATTCCCCGCATATTCCATAAGTAAAAATTAAGTCTGCTCCGACGAACTTAGATCGCTGGTGCCCCCTCCAAAAGAATTTACTCGTGCAAACAGACTGGCTACAAGGTCCCACTCTTTTACAGTTAAATCAACTAAATGCAGCAAAAATTCTACACTATGAGCTTCTTTTCTCGCACTTCCCGCCTGTGGAATTCCCTTCTATATACTGACGGCTACAACCTTCAGAAATTTAAACGCAATGTCAATTCCCATATCTTATCCACTTAACTCCATCCCTTTCTACATCACCCCGTGTATGTTGTTCTTTGTCTTTTCTCTCTACCTTCGCAACTGTCTTCACACCTGTGTTCCTATCCTTCTCTTGCCATTTCGCTTTCACTCCCTGTAGCTGATTAGTCTTCCCTTCACGCTCCTACTGCATAAAACCTTAACTCTCTTATGTGGCCCCCTGCACATCAGTGGTGGTACCGCCTTGCTTGGGGTGAAATTAATTATGATAAAAAAAGGATACTGAGAGTACCATCGACAGAATACAGCTCGACACCCGCCACATTCTCACTGGCGGGATGTTGCTACCCTCTGATCTTTGCTCCGACAAACTAAGATCACTGGTGCCACCTCCACAAGTATATACTCGTGTAGCTATACTGGCCACAATATCTTTTCCGTTTACGGTTAAATCAACCAAATGCAGCCGACAATTCTACTCCAGCAGTTTTTTTTATCGCAGCTTCCGTATACTTGTATTTCTGACGGCTACAACCTCTAGGAATTTGAATGCAATGTTAATTCCCATCTCTTATCCACTTCTCCAGTCCTTTCTACTTCATCCCGTTTATCTTGTTCTTTTCCTGTCTCACTCTATCTTCGCAACTGTCTTCACACCTGTGTTTCCATTCTTCTCCTATCCTTTCTTTGATACCCCCTCTAACTGGTCTAGTCTTTCTTTTACCTCTCTTCATGCCTAAACTTTAAATCTCTTATGTAGCCCCATGAGCATCAGTGGCGGTACATCCTTGCTTGGGTGAAACGATTAAAAAAAAATGAAGAAATAAGTGCGTAACGACAAAATTTTAATGAAAATGGTAACTATATGGAAAGTTTTGTATAGAACTGGACTTGTAGAAGTTGATACTCACAAGACAAACTGGAAGCCAGAAGTACAGAGGACCGAGCGAAAACCTACCTAAAAGAACATTAAACGAGATATCAAAAAGACAAAACACTAAGTCAACAAAACAAAAGTAATTGTGAAGAATCAAAAGAACTTAAAAATACAAGGTCCGTAATAGATAAAGGTACAAAGTATACTTTATTCTTCTATGCACCGTGTCCTTTTAGGCGATCATGGCTCTCCACGTCTTCCTATCCCTTGCAGCTCTTAACACCCCTTCTATTGCTACCCCTGCCGGACCCTGCTTCGTCATTCATTTATTTAAACTCATGTATATCACATGTTGCTTTCCTCTGTCTCTCCTTCCCTCTATACATTCCGTGTGTATCAGATTCTAAAAGCGTTCCTTCCTCATTACGTGTTTCATAAACTTCAGCTGTCTTTTCCTGATGTTAAGTATCCTTTTCTGAGTAAAGTACTAAAACAGAAAAATTTCCCTAGAAACAAAGAAGAGAGTACTGGATTGCTATGTGATGTCACTTCTTCAATACGGCAGTGAATGCTGGACAATGTCATCGAAGATGATGAAAAAATCTTGAAGCAGCGGAAATGTGGTTCTACAAAAGAATGCTGCGGATATCGTGGACCGAACATGCGATCAACGATGAGGTGTTGGAAAGAATGGAAACGAAAAGAATTAATAGTGAGCATCAGGATGAGAAAACTGAAGTTCCAGGGACATGCAATGAGTAAGAAGGGCTTGGAGAACATGATACTGACAGGCCAAATAGAGGGGAAAAAGACACAGAATAGCAGCGGATAACATATTTGAACGACCTGATCAGATGGATAACGGAACGGGGTTTTGCAAGGTGTAACAGGAGAAAACATACTAAAAGCCATCAGGGATAGGGTGACGTGGAGAACCTTGATCGCTACGTCCTGAAAGGACAGGGCACATAAAAGAATAATCCTCTCCAAAACGTTATCGTTGCTCACATGTTCGGTCTATGGTATTCTCAGCCTCCTTTTGTAGAACCACATTTTGGTGGCTCCCAGTCTTTCTCTCATCTTTGATGATATTGTCCAGCATTCTTTGCTATATTGCAGGACAGGCATCGCATAACAATCCAGAACTCTCTTCATTGTTTTTAGTGATGCTCTACTCAGCTTCTGGAATGTATCATTGACCATGCAAATATGCATTCGGATCTCAGTGTCACACATTTCGTCCTCTGTTTCAACACTTCCCAGGTATTTAAATTTCTGTATCTGTTTCATTTTAGTATCCCCAATCGGTAGTTGTCATTTTGGGCTCCTCTGTTTACTGCTGACCCTACGTTCAAATTTCTCGTAAATTATATATAGTCCTTTCTTTCCTCATTTTTAACCCGAGAACACTAACCATGGTTATATAGTACCCAGCGCAAATGACGTCATTTTAATGACAATTTAATTAAATTTTCAGTATTTGATTTTCTTTGCTAAATAATATATTTTTCAGTTCCTGATAATGTTAACACAATGTCCAAAGTTTGAAGTGCGTGCATGTAAAATATTTAAAATAAAGATTTATATTTATTATGTTTTGGTATTTTCAAAACCGGGTATGATATTGTAGCCGATAAAAAGTTAATTAAAATCAACTCTCTTCTTCACTTTTAAAAAATTCACAACGATGTGTGAAATCTTGGTTTTCCAAAATAGAAAAACGATTGACCATATGCTTAACTAAAGGTTGCAACCAGATTTCGCAAGTAGGTGTTTCAATGATTTTGGACCAATAGAAGCGACTTGTAAGACTTGGAAGGACTTGGCGATCCAGTGTAAAATTCAAAAATCTATATAAATAACCTCAGCGTCAGTCAAGAGACAAATGCGAGCCGACAGAAGAAAGAACCAAAATGTAATTTCTAGCGACCGGGAAATTGTCATCTTTCTCTTTTTCCTTATCTATTTTAAAAATTCCTACTAGAACATTTTGTACGAACACTACACTTAACCTCTTAATAATGTTTCTAATTGCACATTAACTCCTACAACTTATGTTAGTCTTTCCCTGTAATAAATTTCTATTTTAAAATGCAAAATGTATATTTTATACTTCTTACGCTAGCTCACGCAATTCCGCATATTCCAACCTGCCGACAACCAACCTTCCGATAATGAAAGACCTTCTGATGATTATAACTCTGCATAAAACTTGTAAGCTGTATGGAGTTCGGTAAAGTCTGACACAAGTACTAATCAAAGAAATATTAACCAGCTCGCTCGGCTACAATATACCCATGGTTAGTAAAGGTCTAATTTTACCTGATGGTTCGTGTTCCATGGTTAAACTACTTGCTTGTAAAAGGTCTTGTAGTATTTATTTTTAATGTTTTTATCAGGAATATATTTGGAACTTCATATCATTGCCTAAGAAGACAGGAGAAAACGAGTGTGAACTCCACAGAACCATCAGTTTAATGAGCCATATAAAAAACTGATCGTATGAATCTTGGTAAATAGAGTGAGAAGCAGAATCAGGCCAGAAATAGGACAAGAACAGTGCGGTTTCATAAACAAACACTGAAACGCCATATTTATGATTAGGATGTTCTCTGGATGGGCTATACAAATGAAGAAGGACTATGATTTCTTGATTATGCGAAGGCGTTTGATAAAATATGCCACAAAGAATTGATGGAGATGCTTGGCAGCCTTGACATACTTGGGAAGAGCTAAAGAATAATCAAGAATATTTACTGGCAGCAAACAGCTTGTATACGGACAGGGAATGAATTCAGTAGATATACAATGAGCGAGTTTTTCACCGGATCTGTTCAACTTGTATATCGAGAATATTTGAGGACCTTAGGGTTATGCCTGGATTCGTCATCGGAGGCCACAATTTAAAAATCTAAGGTACGCAGATGATACAGTGGTGATAGCAGACACCGAAAAGAAATTACAACACTTCCTATAGAAGGTAGCTAAAGAGAAGGTCAAGAAAGGACTACAAATAAACTACAAGAAAACCGAATGCATGGTCATCAGTAAAAAAGGACAGCCCAATATGCCAAATACAGGTCGGAGATTCTAGAATCAAGCAGATACAAACATTTAAATACCTGGGAAGTGTTCTAACAGAAGACGGAAAGTGCGACACAGAGATCCAAAGGCGAATTGGCATGGCGAAGGAAGCATTCCAGAAGTTGAGTATTAAGAAATAGGACAATTTCGCAAGAAACAAAGAGGAGAGTACTGGGTTGCTATGTGTTGTCAGTTCTTCAGTATGGCAGTAAATGCTGGACAATATCATCTAAGATGAAGAACATACTTGAAGCAACTGAATGTGGTTATACAGAAGCATGCTGCGAATATCATAGATCGAGCATGTGAGAAATTATGAGGTTTTTGAAGTGAGGGAAACGAAAAAGAAATTAATGCTGAGCATCTAGAATAGACGGCTTAAGTTCTTGGGACATGCAATGATAAAGAGGACATGGAGAACCTATTATTAACAAGCCAGATAGAGGGAAAAAGAAACAGGGGAAAGCAGCGGATAACATATTTGAATGACCTAATCAGGTGGAAGATGGAACGAGGGTTGTATGGTGTAACAGGAGAAGCCGTGCTAAGAGCCACCAGGTGTAGGGAAATGTGGAAAGCCATGATCGCCTACGTCCTGAAAGGACAGAGCACATAGAAGAAGAAGAATATCTGCATGTTTTATATTGTCAAATAGCGACCGCCAATGACAATTCCTGGCAGGACTTTATCAATATGATTATAATTCTCCTGTGGATGTTTGTTTGTGACGCAAAATTCGATACATTGTCCACCTTTTTTGTTTCCGTCATCGAGTCTACTGAAAGCAGATATTTTCGAATTTTTACAGGAAGAACAACATTTTGCATTGCGACCCACTATAACATTATTAAATGTGTAATAAACCAAAAACCAAAACTATTCATTCGGTCCATGTAATTAATATATGTATTCATATGTACATTTCTGATGATCCACACAGCCAAGAATATTAAATATCCATTTATATTATCTATTTTTATACAAAATTATGACTTAAAAACATGTCCGTTCTTGAATTTCGCTAAAATAATACCTGCGGAAAATTTCAAGAATTCAACTGTTCACTAGACATCAACTTATAACCACAAGAAGAATATGCCGGTACTTGACTTTGACACCGTTCCGGAATATTCACTTTTGGACCTGAATTCAGATGCAACTGAATTATTCAACAATTTTAACGGCTTTCACCGGCCACGAAGACAAATGCGCCGCACACGTTTGTAGCTAAGTTTTGGCGCTAGATTTATTTGTGAGAGAGAACTGACATCCATCAATCTGTAACGAGATTCGATGAACAATATAAATATACAAAAATGAAAACTTACTATATATATATATATATATATATATATATATAGAGAGAGAGAGAGGGGGGGAGAGAGTGAGAGGGAGATAGATAGATAAATAGATAGATAGATATATAGATAGATTTTAAGAGACTGAGATAGATAGATAGATAGATAGATAGATAGATAGATAGATAGATGTGAAGAGACTAAGATAGACAGATAGATAGATAGATAGATAGAGAGAGAGAGAGATAGATAGATAGCACTGAACATAAATTGCGATTTGAATAGGCACAAAGACATTTTTCTTCCGAAGATGCGTTGGCCTGAAAAAAATTACTTACTGCTATATATATATATATATATATATATTTAAAATGAAATTTAAAAAGTAAAACTCAACACGTCATTTCAGTTGGTTATAAACTATAGCTCATTTCAATGATTTTAATCTGACGTGTTGAGTTTTCCTTTATAAACTTCATATCGCTTTATATATATATATATATATATATATATATATATATATATATCGTTCATGCAGTAATGAATTAGAACACTTCTAGCTACTGGCGTATGTTTACAGTGTATATCACACGCTAAAAGTGTGCTTTCTTCTAATGAACGCCTATAGCTCAGAGGTAGAGTCGCAGACTAATGATAATTCGGTCGGTTTTCAATCATGCCTTGAAGCAATCGGATATCTAACCGTACTGATGAGCTGTCATACAGCAAATGAGGTCTGCTTGCGAATGACAATATATATAATGTATATATATATATATAATGTATATAAATATTCTGTATTTATAATTAGTTAGTTTTTTTGTCTTAATTAGACCAGTAACTGTTGTATTAAAAAGTGTTCAATACATTTTTATTGTATACCTTTTTGAATATTTTTTTCATTTGGAAATGCTGTTATTTCCGCAACCCAGGTTTCAAACTTTTGATATTTCAGGCATTTTACAATAACTGATTTTTCCGGTTTTTTAAACGCACGGACAGGGATCATTTATGGAAGAGCTACTGTAATTTTCAAACAAGCGAAATCTTTCAAAATTAGTGAGGAATTATTCCAGGATGCTACAACGCTTTCATCCATGTTTATATGATCATAGTATATGATCATAGTATGTATTCATATGTATGATTACATCTAGACATATTTTATGATCTTTCATTTAGTAATTTTTTTCGTTTTTGGAACAATATAGTAGCTAACTTTTTCTCCAGGCACAATCTACATACATTGCCACCGTTGTATGGTTTGGTTGTTTTAATTATACACCAAGTCATATAAGTGTTATTTCCGATTTTCAATTTTAATTTTCACACGTGGCTAGCCAATTTTTTACAATTTTTGAGGTTTTCCAGTATACATGTAGATCTATGAATTTAAAACTGTGCTTAGCGTACCCCAAATATGTTTTTGTTTGTATATATCATGTACCACTGCTTTGTAAATAACCACTGCTGTTTGACAAACTTCGTTAAGTGGACATTTGTTTTTGTCCCAAGAGTTACATTCCTTGTTAAGGAGGTCATTTTGTACGTTGCTATTTAGGTTTTGATATTTTTTGTGAGTAATTTTCTAAATTACCAGTACACCTATAACTTAATTTGATTAAATATCTATTGAATATGTTGTTAAATTTGGATTTTTTGGGTAGTGTTTATTGATTAAATCAAACACAAACTGGAGTTTACATCTAAGTTACTCAGTGAGTTGGACCAAATAATGTCTTGGGTTTGTAGAATTATATTTTGTCTGGGTTTCTAGCTGAGGATTGTATTCTAAAATGTTCTTATTGCTAGATTACTTTAAGACAATTTGATTAATCATTTTCATCAATGATTTCTTTGTTTGACAAATTTTTGATGTATGAATGTTTTTATGATTTCTGGATGGTAAGAAATTGTGTTTGAGTTATGTAAAATTTGCGTTTGTTTTCATACATGGAGAGATTCTGCCAGTATTTAAATCAAATTCTACATCTAAATATTGGACTACTTTATTATTTGTTTCAGCTCGTATTACAAAATCTAGATTTGTGAAGAGTTTGAAAAGCATTTTTCTTTTTCTATTGTTCTCTTTTTTATTGTCCGGTGCTATCATTAATACGTCATCTGTGTATACTCCATGGTTGTCTATGTGGATCTTTTCATTAATTTTATTTAGAATGTGTATTTCTGTCAATTCTGAAATTTCAAACGAGCCTAGTGAAATATCAATATATTTTTTTGATTTGTTAATTCATGCGTCACCATTGAGGAATAGTATGGATTTTCGGCAATGTAGAATTATATCTATATGTTCGGATGGTATATCTATGTACCTTTTAGCAAAATTTAACGCTTCCTTTTTCAGATATTGATGGGTAAAAGTTATTATGACATGTTTTATAGAAGTATATTTGTTTTCGTTTTTAATTTTTTAAAACCAAGAAAAACAATCGCATCTATTTTTCTACTTGATAGCTTGAGTAGCAATCAACAGTATGTCATGTTTTTATTTTTTACTATGTATGGTGTATCTTACTTATTTCAGTTCTTGTAGGTTTTATGAACTGGTATGAGGGGCTATTGGGAAAGTTATCTTTGTGGATAATATATATATATATATATATATATATATATATAGATATAGATATTATACACGACCATATCTCGGCGAAATCTAGCAATGATTTATGTTTGCTTTGCAACATTTGTGCTGTTTATATTCTACACTTTGTTTTCACTTGTGTATTTGTGATTTTTATCTTTTTTGTCGAGGCGTATTTTTTCCCCTCGCCAGCCACTGAAAGGTTGGAACCCACAGTTTGTAAAACTCTTCTCTATAGTATAGTATCACGCAAATATTGTGGCCATTGTTTTCATAGCAGGTAGTCATAGAGCGAAATAAGTTTGCCAGCTCTAAACCCACCAAATATTAAATTCAGTGTTGTACCACTAAATAGTTTTCCCAGATATTTAACTCGTTACTGGCAGAAGCAGAAGGAATTCATTCATATTTTTACCAATAAATCTGTCAGTTAAGTGCTATACGTAATACACACTTGCGTGATCATATCTTGAAAGAGACATGACTGACTGGGCAGAAAATTTTCCCACACTTTGGGCCATTACTTTCTTCGGTAGACTGATTGCCATCTAAGGCTATAGAACCCAACTTGTCCTGTTAATTCATCCAGAGCTGGAGGCGAGAAACAGATTAATACCTTTCTCAAGGCTTTTGCTCGTAAGTTAATGCAGCGAATTCACTGGAATTCGAACTGGTTCTATGATTTCTCGTTCCAAGCCTCTCTCCACTGCACCAAACGCGGGTCCTGGGTATAAAAATAAACTGCATCCAGCCACAATGCCTCTGATTGAGAGATTGTGAGGAGCATGGAACCACCTCTTAATTGCTGTTGTTCCCAGGTTCACCTAGACTTGGAGTGGTAGCACCTGCTAGGGTCCAAAGTATGGGCAAATAGTTAACCCCTAAACTGGGGATAAAACACTATGAAAGTATAAGAATTATTTTATAGAAATATAAAAGTAAACTTTTATAGAAAAATATACATTTTTGAAGAGAAAAATCTTACAATAGTACAATTTTGAAGAAAAAATTAGGACCATGAGACATTTTTGAATAAAAAAATAATTCTCAGCAAAACATTTTTGAATTCAAAACTAGAAGACATTTTCTAAAATAAAAAAGAATAAAAACCAAAAAAAATTATCAAAATATGACTAAATCAATCTTCTCACTATAATTGAACATTAAAAAAAAAGAACCTTAAAATCCCACCTTTAGAGCATTAAATAACTCACAGAGGTTGATATGCCATTAAACAAAACCCATAGACAAAAAATATTCAAAGCACCACACGCACATCTTTCGAGACACGATGATCGAAACGCCCGCATCAAAATCATTACCTCATATTTTGTCCTCCACTCTTTGCTTATGACGTTAATGTCACGTATGGCACTTAACTGACTGACTGAATATAATAGTTGGAAACATGATTAAGTCTTCTAGTGGGCATAAAGTTGGGGACTAGTTTCTTATTGTTATAAAGTAATAAACTGATCCCCCACTAATTACTACTTAACAGTATAATACATCTCTTCCCCTCTAGCTATGAATCAAATAACGGGAAATATTAGGTTCTATAGCCTTGGCTAGTAATCAGCGTACCACAGAAAGCAATGGCAACGTACTGCGGAATAATCTTCTGCCCGGTCACTCATGTCTCTTTCGAGACATGATCGGCCAAAGCGTGTATCACGTATGGCAATTAACTGACTGACTGAATATAATAGTTGGAAACATGATTAAGTCTTCTAGTGGGCATAAAGTTGGGGACCAGTTTCTTATTGTTAAGAAGTAATAAACTGATCCCCCAATAATTATTACTTAACAATATAATACATCTCTTCCCCTCTATCTATGAATCAAATAACGAGACATATTAGGTTACCAGCCTTGGCTGGTAACCAGCGTATCTCAGAAAGCAATGGCAATCTACTGCGGGATAATCTTCTGCCCGGTCAATTATGTCTCTTACCAGACATGATCGCCCAAGCGTGTATCACGTATAGCATTTAACTAAGTGACTGACTGTAACTTTATCTAATTCACTAACTACTAAAGAATGACCAGCACAAAGAAACAATGAATGTTAGACTGTCATATATGAGCTACCCTGATCGTAAGTGAATGCAGCGAATTCAAACGGAATTCGAACTGCTTCTATGATTTCTCGTTCCAAGCCTATATCCACTGCACCAGACGCACATCTTTCAAGACATAAAGATCGAAATTTCTGCATCAAAATCATTACCTCATTTTTTTGTCCGACACTTTTTTTTATGTTGTTTATATTGCTGTTTACGCCAGATCTTTCTATCTTTCGATAGATCCTGTGAGTATTACATTTGCCAAGACCCATTTCCATTTAATTTGTTCGTGAAATTTCAATTGCATTAATGTGAAATATATTTAGAAACCCGTGTAAGACCGGCTTCTTTTGAAGAAAAATATACAAAAATTGTAATTAGATTGCGTGTAATTCATTAGACCGGCATTTCCTTTTTTTTTTTTATTTCTCTCACGAGATGAAAATAATTTCGAAAGAGCTTATAAGCCAATATGGAACGTCATATCGAGGAAATAACATATATATTATACAGAAGTTTTCTGCTTCTCCAAGATTGATAACTGTTTTACGAATTGTACTATGTGTAATCAGTCTCTTCCTTCCAGTTATGGGTTAAATAATAGAACAGATTGTGTTCTATAGTCTTGGTCGGCAACCAGTCTACTACAGAAAGCAATGGCAACCTACTGCGGGATAATCTTCTGCCCAGTCAGTCATGTCTCTTTCGAGACATGATCGCCCAAGCGTGTATCACGCATGGCACTTAATTGACTGACTATGTACGTTGTAGTGCAGTGAATATCCACTAGGAACGATAAATCGGGGTGCCGAGTTCGAATTCCAGTTGAATTCCTTGCATTCATTTATGCACAAATACCCTTGGGGAAGATATAAATCCGTCTATTCCCTCCAGTTATAGTTTAAACAATAAGACAGATTGGGTTCTATAGCCTTGGTAGACAACCAGTCTACCGCAGAAAGCAATGGCAACCTAATGCGGGATAATCTTCTGCCCGGTCATTCATGTCACTTTCGAGACATGATCGGCCAAAGCGTGTATCACGTATGGCACTTAACCGACTGACTGTATATAATAGTTGGGAACATGATTAAAGTTCTACTGGGCATAAAGTTGGGAACCGGTTTTCTTTTGTTATGAAGTAATAAACTGATCCCCCACTAATTACTACTTAACAATATAATACATCTCTTCCCCTCTAGCTATGACTCAAATAACAGGACATATTGGGTTCTATAGCGTTGGCAGGTAACCAGTCCACCACAGAATGCAATGGCAACCTACTGCGGGATAATCTTCTGCCCAGTCAGTCATGTCTTTTTCGAGACATGATCTTCCATAGCGTGTATCACGTATGGCACCTAACTAACTGACTGTAACATTATCTGATTCACTAACTACTAAAGTATGACCAGCACAAAGAAACGATAAATGTTAGACTGTCATATAACACCTACTCTTCCGTAGATTTTGCGTTGAGATGCAGTGAATATCGGCTCATAACGAGAAATCGGAGAGACGAGATCGAATTCCAGTAGATTTTGTTGCATTCACTCACGCACAACATAGTTACAGTTAAATCAACCAATACTTGCTTTCTTGACGGCTACAACCTCCTTGAATTTAAATGCAATGTCAATTGCAATTTCTTAACACATTGACTCTAGTTCTTTTTACTACACCCTGTACATCTTTAGCTTCTTCTCTACCTTTCAACTGTCATCACACCTGTATTCCCATTCTTCTTTTGCTCCTTTCGAACTGGTTCGATCTTCTCTTTACTCTTCTATTAAATCTTTTTGCTCTTATGTAGCTCCCTGCACATCAGTGGCGTTACCGCCTTGCTTGGGTTGATATCGCTCATTCAAAAATGAATTAGAGCACTCTGGCTATTGGGTGTGTATAATGATAATATACATGCTAAAAAGTTTGAATTCTTCTACCGAGCGCCCATAGGCCAGAGGTAGAACCGCCCACTGAACCCAATTCGGTCGGGTTTTAATCCTGGGTTAAAAGCAATCGGAGTCTGACCGTACTGATGAGCTGTGATACAGCGACACATATCTGTCTGCGGTTGACTATTTACGCTCTCACACCCTGATTGAGCATTCTGGAAGAATGATAGACTTTGAAAAACAGTAGCTACACTGGCATGTACGCATCGCTCATTCAGAAATGAATTAGAGCACTCTGGCTATTGGGCGTGTATAATGATAATATACATGCTAAAAAGTCTGCTTTCTTTTACCGAAGGCCCATAGCCCAGAGGTAAAATCGCCGACTGACTCCACTTTAGTCGGGTTTCAATCCTGGGTTAAAAGCAATCGGAGTCTAACCGTACTGATGAGCTGTGATGCAGCGAAACAAATCTGTCTGCGGATGCCTATATATATATATATATGAGGAAGTGGAAGATCACGCGCCGTTGTTCTTGAAAATCTGGTATACGGTTGACACTTTCGAAAGCCTTGGGAAAGATTACTCTTTCAATCAGCCGTTAAATTAAGGTTTATTAGGGTCAAGGTCTTTTTTATAAATTATTTTACTGTAATGTGCATTGTGGTGCAGTGGATATCCTCTAGAAACGACAACTCGGGTAACCGAGTTCGAATTCCAATTGAACTCGTTGCATTCACTTACGCACAAATACCCTTGGGAAATGTATTAATCCATGTATTCCTTTCAGTTATGGGTTAAATGACAGGATAGATTGAGTTCTATAGCCTTCGCTGGCAGCCAGTCTACCACAGAAAGCAATGACAACCTACCGTGGGATAATCTTCTGCCCTGTCCGTCGTGTCTCTTTCGAGACATGATCGCCTAAGCGTGTATCGCGTATGGCATTTAACTGACTGTAATTGTCATATTACTGAGAGGCTCCTCAGTCAGATCTGTTTTCATACAAAGAATTTAAAAAATTGCGACAGTCATCGTTCGGTCAGCTAAGGTGTAAGAATTAGAAGTTTTCTTACATGTAGAATTTTGATTTCATCTTTATTTTTTTTTTATAATCGTGTGGCCCCCTCAGCAAAGCATTTTACTGCTACTGTTTTGCAGGGGCTTACAAAGAAGGTTATGAGAAAGAGTGACAGGTTGCATAGAGTGTCAGGAGGAGGGTATGAGAAGGAAGAGAATACTGGGGAAAAGAGCATGAGTGAATGTTCAGGTTAGTAAGATAGGAGGTGACTATTGACTTTACATTTGAATTCTTAGAGATTGTCGGGGAAGCAAGTAAATGGAAGAGAATTCCACAGGCGAGAAGCGCTAGAAAAGAAGCCAAGGAAAAAATTTTGCATTTACATTTTATTGATTTCACAGTAAAAGGGTGGGACATAGTTGCTAATCTTGTGGCGCGAGTAAATTCATATATAGCTAAGTTCATCGGAGCCGAAGCCGTGAAAATATTTGTAGAAGAGATATAGGTACGCCACACTGTTGGTGATAAAGCGATAAAGCGACTCTATCCTAGAAGCGACATTGCGTCGGTGAGATAGCGACTGTATCCTAGCTACCAAGTCGGGATCGATCACATTACAGATTCTTTGTTGGATTTTGTCAAGGACACCTAGGTGGATAGCAAGATCACCCCACCAGATATGGCAGTAATATTCAATGCACGGGCGGATGGTAGATTTGTATATGTGCAGGATTGATTCAAACAGAAAAACCTTCCTGGCCCTGCACAGAGAACTGTCCCTCTCGTTGTAGACATGCGTTTCCTCAAAATTTCGCAAAAGATATGGACAGTAATCCGTAAATAAATAATGAAAACTCTTTATTACAGAAATTCAGACAAGGATTATTATTTTCAACCACGAAAAAAAATCGCTAAGTCGGATCTGAAATATAATGTTTTCTCTCCGAAGCAGTGCTGAAATGTTCCCAGATAATCGCAACAATGTTTGACTAAAATGCCTAAGAGTAGATTCTTTTTTGGGATCACTCCTGGGACGGTACGTGAATCTTTTTAACAAATACTTGCATAGTTAGAGGAAAGAGATAGAAAGAGGCAGCAAGTGAAGCGTGGCAGAATAAAATTGAGATTTCATGACATTTAAATAACAATCTCCACAGTTTTCATTGAATTATCTATCCAGATTTTTCTTTCTTTCTTCGTCACTTCATTTTTCCTCTTAAGCGTTCGTCTCGTTTTCTTTTATAAATCGCTTTCCTTTTTAGTCCATCTTTTTTCTTTCTGTTCATTCCCTTCCATTCTATTGGCCTTGCCACGACTTCAAATAGCAGATTTCTTCTTTCGATGCTTTTCTTCATTCCTTCTTCATTTATTTATTTATTTTTTATCTCTTTCATTTTACTGGCATCGCCTTGACTCCAAATTTTAGATCACATTTTTCACTGTTCCATTTTTTTTTACTTTCTTTCTTTCATTTTATTCTCTTTCATTTTTAGGTCTTGTCTTGATTCAAATATTAGATTGTTTTCCTTCCTTCCTTCCTTCCTTCCGTATTTCCTTTCTTCCTTACTTCTTTCCTTCCTTCCTTCCTTTCTTCATTCCTTTCTTCCTTCTTTCCGTCCGTGTTTCCTTTCTTCCTTCCTTCTTTTCTTCCTTTCTTCCTTCCTTCCTTCCTTCCTACCTTCGTTCGTTCGTTCGTTCGTTCCTTTCTTCCTTCCTTCCTTCCTTACTTCCTTCTGTATTTCTTTTCTTCCTTCCTTCTTTTCTTCTTTCCGTCCTTCCTTCCTTTATTCGTTCCTTCCTTCCTTCCTTCCTTCCTTCCTTCCTTCCTTCCTTCCTTCCTTCCTTCCTTCCTTCCGTCTCTTCTTTTGTTTTATTCCCTTTTGTTCATTTTCTTGACATCGTCTTCTTTTACTACCTCCTTTCTTTTTCTTCTTCCTTACTTGTTTCCGTCTTTCTTTAATACTTTCATTCAATTTTTCTTCCTTTCCTTCTGTTCACATTGATTCTTTCCTTCTTGTCTTAAATAAATGATCGTCTACTTGAACTACCTGCCTTCTTTCTTTCTTTCTTTCTTTCTTTCTTTCTTTCTTTCTTTCTGTCATTTTATTTTCTTTCATTCTTTTGGCTTTGTTTTGACTTAAATATTAGACAGTTTTCATTTCCTTCCTCCCTTCCTTCCTTCCTTCCTTCCTTCCTTCTACTTTTTGTTTTATTGTCTTTCATTCTTTTGTTCATGTCTTGACATCATCTTTTTTCACTGCCTTTCTTCTTTTTCTTCTTCTTTCTTTCAATTATTCTTTCTTTCGTTTTTTTTCTCTTTGATTCTTTTGTTCTTGTCTTGATTTCAGGTAAAGAATCGTCTTCTTTCACTACCTGCCTTAATTAATTCTTTCTTTCTTTCTTTCTTTTTTCTTTCTTTCATTTTTCTCTTTTATTCTTTTGTTATTGTCTTCACTTCAAATATATTGCCTCTCATTACTTCCATCTTTCTGTCTTTCTTTTAATTACTTCCATTATTTTTCTTTGGTTTTAATTCAAAATAAGAAACATTTTTCTTTCATTGCCATCGTCATTTATTCATTTAAGCTTTATTTTTATTCACAAATTTTTTTTCTTTTTTTGGTCAATATTTTCTCTTTCAGCTCTATTTTTTTTTATTCTTATTCTATCATATTTCGTTCTCATTCTACCTCCTTTCTTTCGTTCATGATTTATCTCTTTAAACCTGTCCCCTTCTTTACAATATTTATTTTTACCTTCCCTATACATAGTAACCCGTCTTACTGCTCCTAGTTTTCCCTTCTTCAATGTCACACCTTTCCATCACTATCCTTTCCTTTCATACTTCCAACTTGCTCATTTAAAGTTTTCGTCTTCTACCTGATTATGCCTCGGGTGGCTTCTGTATACCCATATTTATTTCTCTATTGTATATTTTTCATTTTCCTTGTACATCTTTTCTTCGCCTTTTCCTTCTCTTTTTCACCTACACCAAGACATACTTCTTATAACTACACTTCGCTTCCCTGCTGACGCACCCGACCGCGATTTCATTTCGCCTTCGCCTTGGCATCTCTCCTGTTTTCTCCCCAAGGCTCCATATTATATTGAAAGCCATTGTTTCAGGTTAACCAAAATTCCATTAGTAATGGACAAACACGCTTGCAGCTCCCAGATTAGTCAATCATAACGTGCGAATAAGGACAGTTCCGTAATTTAAAGGCAAAGTAAATTACGAAGGCCTACACCCAATAATAATGAATTCAAATCCCTAATCCATCAAGATCTCGCTGAAGAAAATTTTTAAATAAAAATATACTATTTGTCAACGTGTATCTGTTGTTGCTATCACACCGTTAGATAATAGAGAATTCGCCGTCTTGGGCGCCAATCGTAGCGTCCTGAAGAGTAAGAGCAGATCCTTAAGGTAAAAAGATCGATATCTGTTTGGTAAATGATATTTGAAGATTTTTGAAAATAAGAAAACATTCTATTTATTCTGTTGTTGTTAATAATAATAATAATAATAATAATAATAATAATAATAATAATAATAATAATAATAATAATCGCCACGATAGAGTTGGGCAATATTTACATTGGGCTATGTGCAAACATTATGGAAAATCTGTAAGCAAACACTGGTATGAACATCACCCAGCACCGGTTACAGAAATAGAAGATGTAACCATTCTATGGGATTACACCATCTACACAGACAGAAAAATTGAAGCAAACAGGCCAGACATTATTGTTAAAAACCAGAAGGAGAAAACTTGTCTATTAATTGATATGGCTTGTCCAGCGGATTGTAACATAGCAATCAAGGAATTTGAAAAACTGTCAAAATATAAAGACCTGGAAATTGAAATAGAAAAAATGTGGAAATTCAAAACAAGAGTTGTGCCAGTGATAGTAGGTGCACTTGGAATGATAAAAAAATGGAACAAAACAACACATTGAAAGAATCCCTGGAAACCCCAGCTTAAGAGATATACAAAAAATTGTCTTATTAAGTACAGACCACACACTAAGGAAAACTTTATCTATGTAATGCTAGGGATGATAGGGAAGATAGAAAAACATGAAATGGAGCCATAACAACACGCCACGACCTGCCTTAGGTCTCCCCGCAGACTTGGTTGGTAGTGAGACCAAAGCAGAAATCGAAATATGATGAAAAATGACATAATAATAATAATAATAATAATAATAATAATAATAATAATAATAATAAAAGAAGCCAACAAATTCAAAAGAGAATTTCAACTGGATGGTTTTACTTTGTAGTCCCGTGGATATCGGAACGAAAACTTGAAAAGTCGAGTTAGAATTCCAGTTGAATTCGTTGCATTCACTTACGCGCAAATACCATGGGAAAAGGTACGAATCCATCTCTTCTCCTTCCATCTCTTCTCCTTAAATAGCTGAACGGACTGGGTTCTCTCGACTTGGTTGGCAACCAGTCTACCGCATAAATAATGGTAACCTACCGCGGGAAAGTTAGTCAGTCAGTCAGTCACGTTTCTTTCGAGGCATGATCACTTAAGCGTGCATCACGTATGGCACTTTACTGACTGAATGTATAAACGCATTGAATAGCAGGACAGATTGATATCTTTTGCCTTGGTTGGTGTTGTATCAGGGAATTAGAAGTATTATGGTGAAACACACCTATTCCACATATTATGAACACTCCCTCCTATATTAATAAGAGTTAACAAGAAGTACTTGGGAAGTTCATAGGACTTAAGACATGTATTGGAGTTCAGTAGAACTACTAGGCAGTTGATATTAGTCGGCAGTTAGCCGAATACTAAGGAGTCAGCTTTCATTGGAAGATTTCCAATTTCCTAACATTTTGGTGACGTTAAGTCGATTAGCAACCGACATAGCACGATTATAACCTTCAGTGCGAAAATTACTCCACAAAAAAGAGATACACAGTGAAATGTAGATAAACTATTTTATTACCAGACTGGTACAACAAAGTGGTGTATACATTATTCACAGTCTCTCGCAGTAGTAGTTTTTATTTCACGAAGTCCGAGATAATGATAACCCTTCGTGTTAAACGCACATTGTCTTTTATACATCCGGGCGATCGGATATCACTTGGTACGATCCACGACACCAGAGTTGGCAACCTGACTACCGCAGGAAGTATGGCAACCTAGTGCGACAAAATAATGCATTGTTGGTCAGTACTCTGCCAGCACTAAACGACTTGATGTAGACAATCCCCATATTCACCAGAGGTTATGTAAGGTAGTGTTAAAATCTGAAAGCACAGATTCTATTCTTACTGCACATGATCACTGATCACTAATTATAAATTACGAAGCTCACATATTGAAAAGTTGTGTGAGGCCAAAATGCAGATTTTGTGACAAATATCCAGAAAAATTTGATCAGCTTGTATCAGGTTTCACTGTGTTAGCATATATAAATAAATCGGTGTTTCAGAGTGAGGCAATATCTTTACTGGAATACGAGGGTCATTCGATAAGTAAGGTCAATTTTTCTAAGATGAATTTTTTTTTTTAATCATTTCATCCCGAGCAGGGCGGAAACGCCACTCATGTGCAGGGGGTTACATAAATGTAAAAAGATTAATTTTAAAAGAGTGAGGAGTACAAACTAGTTAGAAAGGAACAATAGAAAGCAGGTGCGATGACAGATACATAGGTGGAGAGAAAGGGAAGGTTATACAGGGGTGGGGAGAGAGCTAGAATCCAGTGGTTAGTAGATGAGTATTGACTTTGCATTTAAATTTCTGGAGGTTGTAGCCGTCAGGAAAGCAAGAATACGGGAGCGAGTTCCACAGACGGGAAGTGCGAGAGAAGAAGCTGCAGGAGTAGAATTGTCGTCTGCATTTGGCTAACCTGACTGTGAATGGGTGGGACTCAGTTGCCAGTCTGGTTGCACGAGTAAACACCTGTTAAGTAGGCATCAGTGACTTAAGCTCGTCCGAGCAGAAGCCATATACGGATAGAAGCTTACTTTTTTTAAAGTTGTCTCCCAGTAGTGTCACACATTTTTCCCATCTGTATTCCCTCAGCGTAAAAATCTTTGGACTGATGCCTCAGCCAATCGCTCAAACACTTTTGACTTCATCGTCTCTTTCAAACTTCTTTAAACAATTTAGATATTTTTTGGCTGAAACATGTGGCACCATACACAGTTGACATTCTCCGATAAATTTCAAATGGTTTGCACCCTTCAGCAACGAAAAACTTCATAACTGGCCTCTGTTCAATCCTGGAGCATGCTTCTTGGTCAGCCATCTTTGTTACTCTAAAAACTCTCAAAGTTCTTTTTCGATCTGCAAAAAGAATTAAATCCCTTTGTAAAAGAAGTAAAGGAAAAAAAATTAAAAAAGTAAGCTTCTATCTGTATTAGAAGTGCTTATACCGACAAATTCATCTTATTTATTGAATGACCCTCGTAGAAGTCCTTATACCGAAAAATTCAGCTTATTTATTAAATGTCCCTCGTAGAAGTCCTTATAGCGAAAGATATAACAGAAGACGGAAAGTGCGACACAGAGATCCGAAGTTGAATTGACATGGCGAAGGAAGCATTCCAGAGCTTAATTAAAGTATGAAGAAACAGGAGAATTTCGCTAGAAACAAAGCAGAGAGTACTGGATTGCGGTGTGTTGTCATTTCTTCAATATTGCAGTCAAAGATGAAGGCAAATCTTGAAGCAACTGAAATGTGGTTCTAAAGCAGGATGCTGCGGATATTATGGATCGAGCATGTGATACGAACAGGCCAGATAGAGGGAAAAAGAGACAGGGGAAAGCAAGGGATAACATATTTGAAGGACCTAATAAGGTGGATGATGGAACGAGGGTTGCAGGGTGTAACAGGAGAAGGCGTGCTACGAGCCACCAGGGAAATCCATAATCGTCTACGTCCTGAAAAGACAGGGTACATAGAAGAAGAAGAAACCGAGGCAATTTTTTGTTCATCTTTGTTGTCAATTTGATTTTTTTCTTTTCGACCCTGATGTCATGTTTGCCAGTTAATTATTATTCTGAAGGATGCGTTCGATAATTTCTTGTTTGTATGTATCGAGGTCGCAAATGAAGTTTGCCCGTGGAAGGTCAGTCAGTTAAGTGCCATACGTGGTACATGCTTTGGGCGATCAGGTCTCGAAAGAGACCTGACTGACTCGGCAAAAGTTTATCCCGCAGTAGGTTGCCATTGCTTTCTGCGATAGATTGTTTGCCAGCCAAGGTTATAGAACCCAATTTGCTCCATTATTTGACTCATAGGTAGAAGGGGGAGATATATATTATATTATTAAGTAATTATTAGTCGGGGAACAGTTATATTACTTCAAAACAACATAAAACTGATCCTCCACTTTATGTCCAGTTGAAGCCTGAATCATGTTTCCAACTATTATATTCATTCAGTCAGTTGAGTGCCATACGTGATACACGCTTGGGCGAACAGATCTCGAAAGAGACCTGACTGACTGGTCAGAAGATTATCCCCCAGTAGGTTGCCATCGCTTTCTGCGTTAGACTGGTTGTCGACCAAGGTTATAGAACTCAATATGCCCTATTATTTAACACCTAACTGGAGAGAAGAGAGGGATTAATACATTTAATTTAAGGTTATTTGTGCGTAAGTGAATGCAAGGAAACAAACTGGAATTCGAACTCGGCTCCCTGATTTGTCCTTCCGAGTCGATATACACTACACCACAATGCACATCCACTGTACTACAACGCCCATCCCCGTGGAAGTTCAGAAGCCTACCGTGGAAGGTAGGCTTCTGATATATGGATTTTTTGAACTCATTCTATACGCGAGTTATTAACATGTCCAGGAAGCCTAACCCATTATTATTATTTTTAAAATCATTTCACCCCGAGCAAGGTGGTAACGCCACTGATGTGCAGGGGGCTACATAAGATTAAAAGCACTAAATAGTAGAGAGTAAAGAGGAGGACAAACCATTTTAAAAGGAGAAGAGAAGGGAGGGAACACAGGTGTGATGACAGTTGCAGTGGTGGAGAGAAAGGAAAGAATATACAGGGTGGTGAGGAAAGAATTAGGGTCAAGTGGTTAAGAGATGAGTATTGACCTTGCATTTGAATTCCTGGAGGATGTAGCCGTCAGGAAAGCAAGAATAAGGAAGCGAGTTCCACAGGCGGGAAGTGCAGGAAATAAGCTGCAGGAGTAGAATTGTCGTCTGCATTTGGTTAATCTCACTGTGAATGGGTGAGACCCAGTTGCCAGTCTGGTTGCACGAGTAAACACCTGTTGCAGAGGCACCAGCGACTTCGTTGGAGCAGAAGCCATGAAAGTTTTTTCTTCTTTCATTGTGAACTGAACCGAGGGTCTGATTGAGTTAATTTCGTCCAGAAGTATTTTTACAATTTCCTTATGCGTCCAGAGTATGAAGGTCTCGTATATATATCTCGGCCCTACTGTTAGCTTTAGTGGTATCGCTTCTAAAAGCATTTCGTCGTTATAACGCGTGTAACAAATTAGTGTCAGTGTTACCTGATAAATCTCGACTACTTCAGCAGTTGGAAGTCTAGGTTAAGATGAGAGAAATATATCGCGACTCGGATTGAGGAATTGAAACACGAGTTCGAATTTTATTCGAATTCATTACATTCACTTACGCGCCTTGGGAAAGGTATGTATACCTCTCTTCTCCCCTCTTTAATTATGAGTAAATAACAGGACATTATGGGTTCTATAAACTTGGTTAGTAATCGTTCGACTGCAGTAAGAATTAGCTAATTTCCACAGGTTCTGCAGCAAAAAAATGTTACGATGAAGCAATTTAATGCAATACGCCCGTAATGAACAAAAAAAAAAAAATCAAAACAAGATTAGAGCTTGCTGTTAGTTGATCCACAACAATAGTGATATTCGAAATTAGAACTTTATTCAGTCAGTTAATTGTCATCCGTGATAGATGCTTAGGTGATTAAGTTTCTTTTGATCCATGACTGACGATCGCATATTCTCTCAATAGTTTGCCATTTCTTCTGCGGGAGCCTTGTTGCCACCCAACCTATAGAAACGAATTTGTCCTGCCATCCAACCCATAACTAAAGGTTGAAGTGATGGAGTAATACCTTTCCCAAGGGCATTTGGGCGTAAGTGTAATGCAACGAATTCGACAGAAATTCGAACAACAATTTGTTATTGAAGAAACTTATATTTTGGGCTTTGAAAGTCCATAAAAAAAAACGAAATATATCTCGGAATGTTTCTCTCCCGTAACTCTCACGTAGTCATGTAATTAACTGCAGAATGACGTTATACGTAGGCAGAATTTTCTGTCGAATTTGGGTTGTTTTTCTTCCTTTTCTGAAACTTCCGTCGATGTACTTCCTGTTATGAAAGTAGCTAGCGTAGAAATACAATAGCGTATTAATTTTTAACGTAAGTACATCGCCGGAAGTATCAGTAAATGAAGAAAAATCGAGGAAAAATCTGCCAAAATTCTTTGCATTACGCAGTACGTCATTCTGCAGTTAATTACATGACTTCATGAGAGTTACGAGAGAGAAAAAGTGCAAGATATAGTTCGTTTTTTTATGGACATTTAGATAAAAAACAGTAAGTGTCTTCAATGACGAACAGTTGATTTGAGTTCAGCATAGACATTTACACAGAGATAATGCTATTTTGGATAAATTTGAAGGGGAAAAGCGTCGGGACTTACAACGAAAATTTACCACCCCAATTTTTTTTAAACATGAAAATAGAGCTTTATTCCTTATTTAGATATTAGGATAGCACTTCATTATCTATTCTGTTTTAATTCTTTACCTCTAAAATTTCGGATTAAATTCTTTAATCTGTATTGCTATTCGGTTTCTGGTTTCTGCTAAATACTTCCTCTTTCACTTCGAGCAACCATTTGGTCTTAGTGTCGTTATCACCTTGTTTAGGGTGAGTTTATTTAAACAAAAGCCGTGAGATAAAACATTTCTGAGCTTTAAAGGTAGTCTTATTTTTGTCATAATGTATTTCTCCCGTTGCGCATGTGAACGGTTTTTAAAAATGTTCATTTATTTTAATGCGCATTTTATTGAGAAGCGAAAAGGACTACAAAGAAAATTAAAAAATTGAAACGAAACAGAAGCCAATAAAAAAACAAATACAGCATAAAAATTCTCAACTTGTTATTTGCTTGAACGTTTATTTGTTGCAAGCTCTCTGATTAGTGTCCTGACTCGTAATGGGGGTCTTAAATGTGTCAGTTGGTAGCGTCGAGATTTTAAAACAAGGGTTGGTTGGAGCAGAAAAGTGAGGAAGAATACTGAAGGGAAGTGTACGGAGGGTTGAGAAGGGATCAGAAAGAAAAAAGTTAGAAAAAATTTCTTTTTACGCGGCCGAGGTAAAGTGTTCAGAAAAGAAATGATTAGACGATTAAGAAGAGAGGCAGAGTGATAGGTAGAGAAAAGGATGAATGAGGAATTTGCGAGAGGAGAATAAAAAATAGATGCGATTTGTTGAAGAGAAGGGAACTGAGAGAGGGAATTAAGAAAACAAGTTAGTGTAACAGAATAGGAAGCAGAGAGGAGGCAAATAATAAATGATTGAGGGGAGGAAAATCTTGAATGACAAAAGAGGGAGAGAAATAGGAAAATGAGAAAAGAATTCTTTATCGTTGATTGGATAAGAAACGCTAGGAAAACAGGAAAAAAAGCGAGTTATATAACGAACATTTCTGTTGGAATGTTTGGTTGAAAATATAATATTTCATGCTTGAGAGAAGAGAGTGACGATAAAGGAAGATAAAGGGTGCCCAGTAAAATAGCAGTGAATTCCGAAATAAATTAATTTAGCTATCATGATTCATGCACAAGCCGAACAAACATCGTAAATATTCGAAATGTTTGCCTGAATCTTCAGCACAAAGTTGTAACCCTTGTAACCAGGAGGCACTGGTGTTGCGGATAATGCCAACAGAATTTGATATTCTAAGCTTCAGGTACGTTCCACTTCAATGGATCAATATCGACGATGACACAACGACGGTTTTGCAAATGAGTTAGGACTATAATCCAAATGCATTAATCTATAACATTCAGATCTGTGATTTTATGGGTGCCACTGATATGAACCAATTAGAATTGGTTTATTTTCTTGAAGAATAGAATTTACTGGGAACACTGTAGTAGAAGACAAAAAGGACAAAATCTTTAAAAATTGACAGTGAGTGAAGGATTGTTGAACAAGACTGTTGAACGAAACAAACGAAAATGTCAAAGTAAAAGACAATGATGAAGAAGTAAAGAGATTTTGAAATAAAAAAAAGAAAGGACAGAAACATTGACAAGGAAAAATAAACAACCGAGACAGATAAAAAATACAATTCCAGTTAGAAGCATAGGGAAATTCAACACAGAAATGGAGAAAATCTGAGTGGAATGTTTGATAGATTTAAAAGGAATTCGATCAAAGAAAAAAAATGAAAATGCGGTTTAATGAAAAAGTGTTTGTTTTTTTTTTCAATCGTTACGCTTGAAGCCAGAGCTAAGAATTGTGCGTGTGGTTACTGAAAGTGAAGAAACTGAGAAAAAATAAAATAAGTCGAAAGAAATGAAAATAAATGTAACAGGGTTCGAGAAGATAGAAGCTGACGATTGCTGTTGCATTTAAATTTTGAAAACTGCAATGAACAGGAATGCAAGTATCTAGAAGACAGTTTAACGAACAAGAGGCGAGCGAGGGAATAAGCTATTAGAATAGAACTTCCGAGTAAACCAGAAATAAATAGACAAAGTCAGTCAGTTAATTGCCATACGTGATACACGCTTGGGCGATCATGTCTCGAAAGAGACCTGACTGACTGGGCAGAAGATTATCGCACAGTAGGTTACGATTGCTTTCTGCTGTAAACTGGTTGCCGACCAAGGCTATAGAACGCAATCTGTCCTGCTATTTAGCCCATAACTGGAAGGAATAGACGGATTAATGCCTTTCCCAAGGGTATTTGCGCGTAAGTGAATCCAAGGAATTCGAACTCGGTTCCCCGATTTCTCAAGTTTCGTTAAAATTTGTTACTTTCCGTAACATATATATATATCCACTGCGCCACAACGTACATTCTTGTCTATATTATTTAATGATATATATATATATATATATATATATATATATATATATATATATATATATATATATATATATATATATATATATATATATATATATATATATATATATATATATATATAATCAGGCCGGTAGATATAAATATAAAATACTATGTAATTAAAAACAGAATATCTACTTAAATACGAGTATTGGTAAAAAATAATGTTCAAAATAATTCATTACAAATTGTCGGTTGCTTATAACCAAGTTTCGTTAAAATTCGTTAATTTCCGTAACGTGTTTACATTTGTTGACATTACGATACATTTCAGAGCAGATATGGTTTGTTTACGGTAGATCGAAAATTGTGTTATATAAGCATGATAAAAACCTCGTCTGATCAAGAGGCTATTCATGGTCGAGTGGTTAAGACTGTACTAGATCAAATGGTAGCTTCCCATATGTAAATAGGAGTCGCAGGTTCGAATCCTGCTGGATAGCACACATTTTCGCAATAACATTTATCGTAAAATAATCAGGCCGGTAGATATAAATATAAAATACTGCTTAATTAAAAACAGAATATCTATTTAAATATGAGTATCGGTAAAAATAATGTTCAAAATAATTCATTACAAATTGTCGGTTGCTTATAACCAAGTTTCGTTAAAATTTGTTACTTTCCGTAACATGTTTGCATATATATATATATATATTGCTTCACAGAGTTATGCTTTTCAACATATGACCCGACTGACAAACTTCAGAAACGGTTATTAGAATTATACACAGACAATCTCATTAGTAAACATACCCACATAAAGGACAAACCCTTGGGTTCCCCAAAACCCAGACTGTATCTTCTTCTTCTCTTTCTTCTTCCTCTGCTATGCGCCCTGTTCTTTCAGGACGTACGCGATCATGTCTTTCCACGTCTCCCTATCCCTAATGGCTCTTAGCACGCCTTCTCCTGTTACACCATGTAACCCTAGTTCCATCATCCACTTTATTAGGTCCTGAAATATGTTATCCGTTGCTTTCCCCTATCTCTTCTTCTTTCTATCTGACCTGTTAGTATCAGGTTCTCTAAGCCCTCCTTCCTCATTGCAGGTTCCAGACACTTCAGCTGTGTCTTCCTGGTGCTCAGTATTAACTTCCTTCAAGACCTCATCATTGTTCACATACTCTATCCATCATATTCGCAGCATCCTTCTGTAAAACCTCAATTCAGTTGGTTCAAGTTTTTCCTTTATCTTTGATAATATTGTCGATCATTCACTGCCATATTGAAGAACTGACATCACATAGCAATCCGGTACTCTCTTCTTTGTTTCTAGCGAAATTGTCCTGTTTCTTAATACTTTATCAACTTTTGGAATGCTTCCTTCGCCGTGCCAATTCGCTTTCGGATCTCTCTGTCGCACTTTCCATCTTCTGTTAGAACAATTCCCACGTACTTAAATTTTTGTAACTGCTTGATTCTAGTATCACCGAACTGTATTTAGCATATTGGGCTGCCCTTTTTTCTGATGACCATGCATTGTGTTTTCTTGCAGTTTATATGTAGTCCTTTCTTGTCACTCTCTTCCGCTACCTTCTTAGGAGGTCTTGTAGTTTCCTTTCTGTATCTGCTATCAGCACTGTGTCATCTGTGTACCTTAGTTTGTTTAAATTGTATCCTCCAATGACAAATCCAGGCATAATCCCCATGGTCCTCAAAATATTCTCGCTGTACAAGTTGAACAAATCCGGTAAAAAGACACAACCTTGTCTTACGTCCGTTTCTCTCTTTCTATATTTGCTGAATTCGTTACATGTCCGTATACAGACAGTTAGCAAATATTTCTGATTACTCCTAATCTTTCCCAAATATGTCACTGCTGCCGAGCATCTCCATCAATTCTTTGTGGCGTATTTTGTCAAACGCCTTCACATAATCAATAAAGCACAGGTATAAGTCCTTCTTCATTTGTATTGCCCTTTCAGAGAGCATCAAAATTTTAAAAATTAATGTGCCTTACATCCTATTTTAACATGAATTGGCCAAATGGTTGTCTTAAATGATTAAATCTGTTTCTTACTACTTCTCAACTTATTGTGTATCAGACTCTTTCGCCTTTTCTAAATTCATTAGAAACTGTCCCATTTCCTCTGATGACAACATCAAAATTTTTCTTATATTGAAGTCTGTACACTAATATCCCCTTACAAGAGACAGCACAAATATGTACTGACGCTCTCTATAGAATTTGTCTGGGTCATTCTTCTATTCCAGGGCCTTTATTTTTGGAGTTCTCTATGTTAGCAACTAGAGGAATAGAATATAGTTTTGAAAATATTATGTACGTCCAGGTGGCTGCAGTTTCTATGGATAGCCTATTGGGTCCTTTTTAGCTAATGTGGATTTTTGTTCAGAAAACACATAAATATTAAATAACAAAAACAGATATGGAGATAAAAATATACGTTATATTGAACAAAAATATACATACTGGAACACGGGTTAATCAATTTAGCAATACTAGGAATACTATTAGTAGAAACAATATATACAGTCTTGGAAGTATGAATCAATATGAAAAAACAACTCCAAGTAAATATGCACCAAATTACTGACAAACTAAGCGGCTGTACAAATACTCAACTACACAAATACTGCTCTCTGTATAGACAGGATAATATGTACACATCAGTCGAGTCCATTCTTGTATCCAAAACAGCTAACATTTTTGTTTTTACCATGAGGGCCTTTTGTTAAAGAAGCATTAGAAAATGTACACCTATCAACGTTATTTTGATGATACTTTTTCTATGTTTAACAACATAGAGGAGGCAACTCTTCTTTGTGAATCCTTAAATTCTTTACACCTGTCTTTAGTTTTCACAATAGAGGAAGAGGTGAACAACTCTATTTTTTTCTTGATGTTCTTGTGGAAAGAAAGAATATTTTTATTACCAGGCCCTTTGCAGGTTTTTACCCTAGTTGGGACTCTTTTGTCCCTCGGAATAGAAAAATAAATTCGATTAAAACTTAGATACATTAGGCCTTAATAATTTGTTCATTATGCACACTCCAACAGGAGTTGTACAGGATCCTTTGTAATCTCGTCAATAACGGTTTTCCAATTCGTATTGTGGACTGTACAATTGAACTAAAAAATAGATAACTTTAATTATGCCTCCTAAATTTGGTCCTGGTCTGTGTCCAATTTATCTCAAGTTAACTTGGCTTGACATAAAATGTAAACTTTTAAGCGACATAGTTTCTAATATTGTCTTTGCCACTTATATTTAGCCAAACTACGTGTTATTTTTGGCACTCGCTCGATTCTTCCTTTCATTTTCTAAAGATCGTCTACCCTATCATAATAAAATTTAGTTATTTATATATTCAAATGTCAGTGTGAAGCTGAATACATAGGACGGACGAGTCTTAGGTTAGAGTCGAGTGTCGTGTGTCGCAATCAGTGCACGGATCGTTAATTAGACAACAGATATGAGATAATGAGTCATGCTCGTCTTGTCGACTGACCTATTTTTCATTTTACATGCAGGCAGATCAAAACACCACTAATTAATTTTGGAAGCTTAAGCTTAAAATTATTTCAACCTGTACTGTGCAAGAAGAAGGAGAATATTTTAAATTCCTTGCATTTATTCGAAGACATATGTGCTTTATTTTTTCCTTTTTATGCTTCACTGGATCATATTTCTTTATTTACGTATTTTAATCGTAATTCTTTTTCTTAACATTACGTATTTACAATATTCGTAATTTTAAGCGTTTTCCAGTTCTATCTCTTATTATTCTTTCCAAATTAATCCGATATAATTAAATTTGCCAACGCCTGGTCCCTGATGAAGCATTGGCCGAAAGGCAGCCTAGGTCCTGACATTTAGAAGAAAAAATGAACATGAAATTATGTTTGTTTAAATCCATGTATATGTATAGTATTGTGCAAAAGTTATTAGGACAAGAACTATTTTATCTTTTATGAGGCATCAAACTAAAGTTTAAAATCACCCCTGTCCTAAAAATTTTCCACACTACCGGAATTTTAAAAAAGTATTAGGACAGGGGTGATTTTCCTAAAGACCTCACTGAAGTTCAAAGACAGGGTGAAAAGCAAATTAAATTGCTAATGAATCTTGAGTATTTAAAAGTACGTGTAAAAGAAATGTATTAAAAAGAATTTATATTTAATTTTTCCTATTTTCTATTAAACAAGTTATTTTGAAACTACTCCTTATTCTATTATCCTTGAATATGACTGACATTTTTCTTCTTCGTCGCTCTCGAATTGAGCTTGAAATAGTGTCAAGATAGTTTAAAGTTTCCTTTTTAAACTTTATTTTGATAATAGTTAGATATGATCAAAGCAAAAGCCTATTATACTAAATATTAAATTTATTTTGTAACAGGAGTTTTTTTTCTTGTTAAAGCCTTTGTTGAGTAAATCAAATAAAATTACTTTAAATAAGCTTTTTATTTTTTGTCAATATGCCTCATAAAAGATAAAATAGTTCTTGTCATAATACTTTTGCACAGTACTGAATATGTTGCCGTAATTATAGAACCATATCGATATAATTTTGTAATTGGGATTCATTATTTTTCTTATCTTTCATTTCATTGTTTGTATTTATTTATTGAAAAGTTGTCAGCCTAATTATGCAACACGCCTGGTCAGTATATATATATATATATATATATATATATATAAACTTATTTATAAATGGATCTTTGTATGTGTGTGTCTGTGTGTGTGTGTGTCCGTTACCTATGGACTCCAAAACGGCTGAACCGATTTTCTTGAAAATTTACACAGTTGTACTATAAGCGTCTGCGCGTGTTCTTAGCTAGGTTTTGTGTCGAGGTACGCCTGATAAATATCGAAAATCGATTATCGAAAAAATCGGGTTATAGAAGGAGTGGTCCCATTTTAATCAAATTTGACACACTCTTAGACAAAGACATAAGAAACGATATTCAGAAGTTTCAATGCTGCAGTTCTTACAATAGCGCAGACAATCAATAATATATATATATATATATATATATATATATATAAAAGGCAAGATGTTTGCGTGTGTGTCTGTTTATCTGTCTGTATGTCATTTATACAAATCCACAACTTTTATCCGATTCTCACCAAACTTCACACAAATATTCTTTAGATTGAGTCTGAGCTCCAGGACCATGGATTAGTTTTCAAGCTTTCATTACACCCGAGCAACGCCGGGCTATACTGCTAGTATATATATATATATATATATATATATATATATATATATATATATATATATATTATAAATTATGTTTTAGAACATGTACATAATTTGTTCTATGTATGTCCTCTACAATCATATGTTTGTTTCTACGTTGGGTGTCCAACGTTTCGTCAGGAGGAATAAGCAAGAACTGGAATCATCAGCTGTTTATATTTGGTTCGGTGTTTTTGTGGGGTTGGTTGGGGTTATTGATAAAAGGAATGTGTCTTCCGTTTTGACTGTTAGACTTTTGAAGAACTTGTTGTGTAAGTGCTAAATTGTTGATTAATTTGGATATATATATATATAACAGTTCAAATATTTTCTTTTCTTGGTTTATTTCTTTTTTTTTTTCACTCACTGTAACCTCCGATGGCAGTGAATGTTGGACAATATCTTCGAAGATGAAGGAAAAACTTGAAGCAGCTGAAATGTTGCTCAACAGAAAGATGCTGCAGATATCATGGACCGATCCTGTGAGCAATGACGAGGTTTAGGAAAGGATGGAGACAAAAAGGAAATTAATACTAAGCATCAGGCAGAGACAACTAAAGTTCCTGGGACTTGCAACGAGGAAGAAGGGCTTGGAGAACTTGTTACTAACAGGTCAGATAGAAGGAAAAAGAGAGAGAGGAAAGCAACGGATAACATATTTGAAGGACCTGATCAGGTGGATGACGGAACGAGGGTTGCATGGTGCAACAGGAGAAAGCGTGCTAAGAGCCACCAGAGACAGGGAGATGTAGAAAGCCATAATCGCCTACGTGCTGAAAGAACATGGCACATAAAAGAAGAAGAAGAAGAACCCACGGTGAACTAGTGACGATCCTGCTTTTCTTGAGGGGAAAATAATATATACATATATATACTCTACAGAAGAAGATTTTCATGTTACTCTGGTCATATTCTGATCATATTTAATACTACGCATTTATTGATCTCGATTGATTCAATCATATATCCCCATGGATATTTACCCGTTGGACTATCCTGAATCCAGCACCTTAATCTAGATGGTGGCATTGACTCGGATCTCTTCCAAGTTTTAAGTTATTATCTAAGAAAGGGACTCTGCCTTCAAAAATAATGGCAAAATATTTATAACGATAAGCCGGCTAAAGAGGCGGAACTATATATTTTATGTATCTACTTTTTCAGCATCTTAGATTAAGATATAAAAAATACTAGCCCATGATCAAGACAGGAGTGATATATATATATATATATATATATATATATATATATATATTGTGTGTATTTTGGCAGCATTTTTTCATTAATGCAGGTTTCATTGAATAATATAGACAAGTTTTGTCTGTTAATTTTGTGTAGGATCCGTTCGTACCGTCTGATATATTTGATGGTGATGTCGTTGAAAGACAACAAAAAATGATAATGGCTTATGTGAGCTGAAAGCTTAGACCCGATAAAAAAATCAACAATTATTGTGACTTTTTGTTGTCTTTCAACGACATCACCATCAAGTATATCAGACGGTATGAACGGATCCTACACAAAATTAACAGACAAAACTTGTCTATATTATTCAATGAAACCTACATTAATATATATATATATATATATATATATATATATATATATATATATATATATCTACACAAGTGTATTTCTTATAAGAGAGAATATGTTCACTCAAACATTTTAGGATTTCGAACTTTTTGAATTTTATGGCAAAAACAATTTTTTAAATCGTATCACCCCGAGAAAGGCGGTGATGCCATTGATGTGCAGGTGGCTACATAAGAGTTCCTGACCGTCTTTAACATAGGTTCTCTTATCTTTTTTTAACATTTCATATCAAAATTAAGTCATTTTATTTACTATTTTTCGGCATTTCATCTCGTATAGAGGAGTGTCAGATGAATCTTCTTTTTCCTTCAGATCAGTTGAATTAGCAAGCAATATGTTTCTATGAACGTAGTGATTTTCGTATTGTTCTTTCTCTACAACTATAGCTGATCGTTTCTTATTATTGACCGATCTATTACAAGTGCTGACGAACACTAGAAATAAAATAACCATAAAGACAATAAGAACGTATGAATGTATCTGACACCCCAAAAGAAGCTAACATATCCGAAAATATTCGCTATCTATTAGTATGGATGGTCATCCAGGTTTTGGAATTAGGCGCAAGGCTAAGAACCCTGCCCCATAAAAAAGAAATTCTTACGGAAACAGTAACAAAAAGTTGCTACCCTAAACACCATTGGGAGTAACGTATGATCGATCGATCCATCGATTAGTGCGGACAAGAAAATAGGTACGCATAATTAAAAATAGCCAGTGCACACAGTAACAAAAAGTTGCTACCCTAGACACCATTGGGAGTAACGTATGATCGATCGATCGATTAGTGCGGACAAGAAAATAGGTGCGCATAATTAAAAAAAGCCAGTGTTCACAAATCCGGAAGTAGAATCGCGCACCATAACTAATCAGGCGAGTATCGTTTATTTTCTTTAATTCTCTTTCTATTTTCACCTCTCTTCTCATTTTTCTGTATTTTCTGTCTCTCATTATCTTCATTTGTTTCTTTTTACTCAACTTTAATTTGACAGTCGCTTCATTTTGCCCTCCTTGGGTCTATAATGCTTCAATCAAATTTGAATTTTAAAAAGAATATTTTTTATTTAAAAGGTAAATTTCTGCGTGTTTTGGAGATTTCGTTTCGTATCGACTTAATTGTCAGAGCCTAAATTATATTTATTTTAATTTTGATAAAAGACTTTACTAATTTTTTAAGAGATCCTTAATTTTCTGAGTGTTTTTCTTTCAGGTTATATAATCAGAGTAGCTGCTCAGCAAATATTATCAAGAAATGTTTTGTATTTTTGTTTTTGCTTTTCTCTTTTTAATCATATCACCCCAAGCAAGGTGGGACCGCCACAATTCGCAGAGGGTTACAGTGTCAGAGAAGAAAGCAAACAGATGTCAGGGGTATTGAAGATAGGATAAAATGGTAGATTGAATTCAAGAAGGTGGATAGCAATTGACGGTGCGTGTAAACGTTTCGTGTTTTAGCTATCTGGGAACGAAGGATCGAGTTTCACGTGCGGAGAGAGCGAGAAAAGAAACTGAAAATTAGAATAGACGGTTATATTTAACTACTTCAACGTTTACAGCATTTACATTATTCGGACTATTCTCCTCATCATTATTGCCATTTGTACGACGTTTCGGCTGTTGTACGCTCCGGCCTTCTTTAGATACTAGGAATTTCGAACCGAACCCTTTATTACAATCACTGGGGTATATGAACGCCATTCTTTGCGTAAATACTGTTGTAAAGGAGTTGTGTAGTTGAGTAGTTGTACAGCCGGTTAGTTAGTCAGTAATTTGGTGCATATTAAGTTGGAGATGTTTTGGATATTACCCGGATATCTTTTCTTCCTACAAAACTGTACATATTGATTTTTACTAATAGTATTCCTAATATTCCTGAATTGACTGACCCGTGTTCTAGTTTGTATATTTTTGTTCAATATAACTTACATTTTCTATCCCCATATCTGATTTTGTTTGGGCTATTTGTATGGTTTCTCAACAAGAATCCACAAGAGTTTCGGTCTTGATTTTTACAAAATAAGTACATTGTTTAATTTCCTAGTGTTTGGATTTCGTTTCATTTATGATTTGTTATACATCTTTTTAAGGATTATTTTTGCTCATATTTTGTTTTTTAATTTGTTATGGAATTCGTTTTATTAGTTTTCTTTTTTGTATTTCTTTATAGTTAATATTTTGAGTTTGTATTTAATTTTATTTATTATACTTCTGCTCATGGTACTTTCTTAAGCATATTTCATCATTCAGATTTGAAGCTAACTGCCATCATCATTATTTATTTATAATTTTGCATAACTTGTTTTATTGGCATGCTGATTTTTGTTGAAGACTTAGTTGAGTGTAGCTTATGATTTGTCATATGTATATTTCTACCTTCACTTCAATTTCGTCTGGTCATATTGAGTCTAGAAAAATTGAAATACAAATAATTCAGTCAAACCTAGGAAACCAGTGATATGATAGATTGTGGAATAAATATACATACATATATATATATGTGTGTGTGTGTAGTGGGGGGGAGCGTGTGTGTGTAAATTAAAATAAATTTTCAAAATTCAAAATTTTGAATGAACATTTCAACATGAACTCCCTAAGAGAGATCTCACGCATCCTCAGCAACAGTCGGTCCCTATTCCGTCCATATTCTCATTTTGAATATGGACTGACTGTTGCTGAGAAGGCGTGAGATCTCTCTTAGGGATTTCATGTTGAATTGTTCATTCAACACTTTTGAATTTTGAAAATTTATTTCAATTTATATTGGCTCTGTAATTTTAATTACATTGAGCTCTTCTCCTGTATCATTATTTAATATTAAAATTTTTAATATTAATTAGGATCAGGTTCCTGGGATTTGCCTTCCTACTTTTCCATTTCGGATTAAAGTAATTTAATAAAATAAAAATATATATGTGTGCATATATACTATAGTCATCCACAGACAGATCTGTTTCGCTGTATCACAGCTCATCAGTACGGCTTAGACTCCGGTCACTTCCTAACCCAGGATTGCAACCCGATTGAATCGACGTCAGTCGGCGATTCTACCCCTAGGCCACGTGCGTCCGGTAGAAAAAGCAGGCTTTTTAGCGCGTATAAACACGCCCAATAGCTAGAGTGCTCCAATTTATTATCGAATGAGCGATGCGTAAATACCGGAGTAGCTACTGTTTACAAAGTCTTCCACTTTTCCAGAGTGCTCTATCAGGGTGTGAGAGCGTAAATACTATAGTCATCCGCAGACAGATCTGTTTCGCTGTATCGCAGCTCATCAGTACGGCTTAGACTCCGGTCACTTCCTAACCCAGGATTTAAACCCGACCGAATTGGCGTCAGTCGGCGATTCTACCCCTAGGCCACGAGCGTCCGGTAGAAAAGGCAGGCTGTTTTTAGCGCGTATAAACACGCCCAATAGCTAGAGTGATCCAATTCATTATCTAATGAGCGGTGCGTAAATGCCGGAGTAGCTACTGTTTACAAAGTCTCCCGTATATATTTGGGTGAAATTCTTCCATTTTTATCATTTTAATTTCACGCATCCGTTTTTGTTTATGATTTTGTCGGCTGTGCCAGAATACTTCGGCGAGTTGCACACCAGCTGCGCAAAAAGAGTAATGTGCCTCAATTCACACCACCAGAATTTGGGAAAATATGTACTGTATTGTTTAGCATTGACATCGGAATATTTAATACGATAATATCAGAGGATATGGATATCAATCAGAGGACAGTGCAGAGGATTCAGAAAGAAATGGATGATATATTCATTTGACACCATAGTGTTTGGAGTGATCACTACTGACGGCGACGTTAAGCCGCCATTCTTTTTCGCACGGGGACTCAGATTTAACGCAATGGCTTACATCAACTGCCTTGAAGAGGTAGTGCTGTTCTGGATAAAATGAGTTGTTCCTAGAAGAACTATGTCCAGCAGCAGGATTCTGCAGCATGCCAAACCATCAGGCGAACCCAGTTATGGCTGTCAAACAATTTAAGCAACGACATCATTTACATCTGACGACCTAACTTCCCAGACTTTAATCTCTTTGATTAGTATGCGCTAACTGAGAAATTAAAAAGGCCCTTGTAATGTCAAAGGTCAACCGAAGGTAAAGATTATAGAAGCATTCACCAATTTAGACAAGGAGACTGTGCAGAAGAGTTACATCAGATTCAGAAGTCGTCTGGTGGACGTGCTTGAAGCTGGTAGCGATTTTATTAAATTAATTTACTCTTTAGCATTTCAAAGTATTTTTCTGTAGTTCTAGTAAATATATTGATCCACAGCACACACTATATATATATATATATATATATATATATATATATATATATATATAACGTAGAATATTTGGTATATTAGTCAGGTAAATTCCGATAGAGACGAACTCAAAGGAACTCAATGTGAAATGTATTTTTTTTAATTTAACAGAGTAATATATATTCTCGATATGGACACGTGAGCGTCTGTGTGCAATTATTTTCTGGATATTTTGAATATTAGTTGTTGTATCATTTGGGTCTGACGTGCAGCAAGGTCAGCCGCGAAATACGTATTAACCATGAAATTTTGGAATATCTAAAGTTTTTTCTAATATATATATATATATATATATATATATATATATATATAAGAAAAATTAAGACAGACACGTTATTTCATGGTAAATCGCGAGTATGGCCTTTTTTGGTGAACCATCATCAGCTCCGGTTTTTATTGTACAAAGGATTTTACACGAATGAACGTCAATAAAGACGGAAGCTTATGATGGTTTGCCTGAAATAGGCCTACATTTCTGATTTACCATGAAATAACGTGTCTGCCTTAATTTTTCTTATATTTGTTCTATATGTATTTATATACATATATATTTAGAGCTCCCGTAGAGATTTATCCTACCATTGTATGTCCAGGATACTCTTTTGGATTCTTCTATATCTACACCGCATGCTAATATATATATATATATATATATATATATATATATATATAAATACTTTCATGGCTTCTGCTCGGATGAGCTTAAGTCACTGATGCCTCCTCAACAGGTGTTTACCCGTTCAACCAGACTGGCAACTGGGTCCCACCCATTCACAGTCAGGTTAGCCAAACGCAGACGACAATTCTACTCCTGCAGCTTCCTCTCTCGCACTTCCCGCCTGTGGAACTCACTCCCGTATTCTTGGTTTCCTGACGGCTACGACCTCCAGAAATTTAAAAGCAAAGTTAATACTCACCTACTAACCACTGGACTCTAGCTTTCTCCCCTCCCCTGTATAACCTTCCCTTTCTCTCCGCCCATGTATCTGTCATTGCACCTGCTTTCTCAGCTTTCTATTGTTCCTTTCTAACTAGTTTGTACTCCTCACTCTTTTCTAATTAATCTTTTTACATTTATGTAACCCCCTGCACATCAGTGGCGTTTCTGCCTTGCTCGGTGTGAAATGATTAAAAAAAAATATATATAGTACAGAAAGAAAAAGCGAGAGAAAGACAACAGAAAATAATAATACGTTTAATGTATTCAAATCGAAAAATAATATACGAAGGAGAGAATGAAAAACAATGGCGGAAATAATATAAAAAGACATGTGTATTAAAAGAAGAAGATAATAATAACAAATACACGAGCTAGTCAATTACATTGATAATACTACTCGCACACACACACTACATGAATCAGAGGCATGAAACCACAGTAAATTGGAAACAAGTTACAGAATTAACCTTACAATAAAATAATAAAATCAAGAATAAAAATCCAGCAATTATAATCTTTTCACAGTATTAATCTATCCTGATAAGTTCAGTCTGTTAAGTGCCATACGTGATACACGCTTTAGGCAATCATGTCTCAAAAGAGACATGACTGACTGGGCAAAAGTTTATCCCGCAGAAGGTTACCATTGATTTCTGCGGTAGACTGGTTTGCCGACCAAGGCTATAGAGCTCAATCTGCCCTGTTATTTAACCCATATCTGGAAGGAATAGACGGATTAATACCTTTCCCAAGGGGATTTGTGCGTAAGTGAATGCAATGAATTCAACTGGAATTCGAACTCGGCTCCCCGATTTCTCGTTCCAAGCCCATATCCAATAAGTTACTTGAACTATAATGTTTTTCTTCTTATGTCATTTTATCTCCTTTTTCTATTACAAATTTTGATCTATTTACTACTTTAAGTTTAATTTTAATTTTAACTTAAATAATAATCTTTATTTTTTTAAATAATAATCTTAAATAATTTTTCTTTTTCTATTGATTTTAATTTTGTTGGTTAAAATTCGCCATAATTTCCGGATAAAACGTAGGGATTACTTTATGTATTTATTAAAATAGAGAATCAATCTCCCGAATGTATATTATATAGCAACAACAGTCCGTGCTGGTCACAAAGTAAGGGATTGAAGGTAATGTTGACAATGTTCCTGGATATAGAATATCCTCTTGGCATCTGTTGACCATGTCCGTCAGAGTATATGGATATAGAGTATCCTCACCGCACGTAATCTGGTCAATGAAACAACGTCAAAGACCATCTCTCTCGAATCAGATACTCTCCCGAATCGGATTTCAACTCCAATACTTGGGAAAATATGGCCGCCTTTTATACACGTCGCATTGAATATTTGGAGCTTCCTGATTGGTTAAGCCTTCTATTGGTGAAGCATAAAATAGGTTGACACATGGGTGTCAGCACAGTACATAAGTACCAAAAAGTCCAACAAATTTTAATTTAATTTTAATTTTAATTTGATTTAATTTTTATTTTTATTTTTAGTTTTTAATTTTAATTAAAATATTTTTATTTTCTATTTCTTTGCCATTTTTAATTTATCCTTTTGCTTTCTCATCTTTTTATTGTCTTTCTTTTTCCCCTCTTTTTTAATATCCTCGTACAAAGAGTTCCAAAAAATTTTAAAATTGTTTTTTCAATAATAAGTTTTATTACCATCATTATTAACTATCTGATGAGACATTGTTCTTTTAATGTCAAAATAATATGTACAATTTTGAAGTTGATTGTAGTTTCTTCATGTTCTAAAGTATAATTTATTATAGATATTCATTGGTCTATTTTTATATTAAGTACTGTTTAAATTAATGTATTTTCTTCGTTTTATATATATATATATATATATATATATATATATATATATATATATATACACTACCAGACATAATTATTAGGCCATCACAGTGTTTTCAAATAATGATGAATTTCATACTATTTTTTGTATTCATTGCCAAGTGAATAATTGTAAATGAAAATACAATGTTTCTTTTGTAATACTGCACAATAACATGTGTATCAAATGAATTTATAAATATTTAATAATTACCTGTATTGCATTTTCCTCAATAAAAAAAAGGAAGAAAATTAGGGTGATTCGGACGAGTTCATTTTTGCTTCTACATAAAAATTGAAAAATTTTTCAAAGTAATAACAACCGAAAAAGCATTCTATCCTCATTTGGAAATAAAAATTAAAAGAGTATGAAATACATCATTTCTTTTTAAAAACTGGGGTGTCCTAATAATTATGGATCGTAGTATATATATAACTATATATATATATATAAGATAAATTAAGGCAGACACGCTATTTCATGGTAAATCGAAAATTTAGGCGAACCATCATCAGCTTCCGTCTTTATTGTACAAAGGATTTTACACGAAAGAAATTCACAAAGACCTAAAAATCAACCCGAATAAAAATAACGGTCGCTCCCCTAAAAGAGAAAATTTAAGAAAAGATAATATCATTACGTCAGTTCGGCGAACACGCACACACACGCATATTCATACATAAGCATATATATACGCAAAATATAATCACAGAACACCCGCGCGTATGTCAACAAAAATCCAAAGATACATACAGCCTGTCAGATTTGAAACGTAAAGAAAAGAGAGAGAGAGAGAGAGAGAGAGAGAGAGAGAGAGAGAGAGAGAGAGCGTTATAAAGAATGGGTAAGTTTCTTAAAGCGTAAACGAAAAAGGGAAAAAGAAAAAGAGGAGAGGAAGAAATTTAAGATAGAACAAAGATGATAGGAGAAAATGAAAATAAAAAATAAATAAATATTAATTTTTCTTATATTTGCTCTCTCTCTCTCTCTCTATATATATATATATATATATTTAGAGCTCTCTAAGATTTCGATTCCTCTATATCTACACCGCATACTGATATATATATATATATATATATATATATATATATATATATATATTAGAAGTACATTATTTTCATATTATCTAAAAATAGACAAAGCGGGAGGTTTTGGAATCCTTTGGTATTTTTATCATGGAATTTGTTCTTTTTGACAAGTAAATTATAACTTGAAGTAAGAATTGCAACTAGAAAATAAAAATAAAAAAACTTCGAGTACCAAGCTGAACGGGTAGAATTATAAGAGTCAAATATAACGTTTTTAAGAGCATGTTACTGAATATTGATGAAAATCAAAGTGAAAATGAAAGTACATTACATTTGAAAGGGATTATAACCTAGATAGATAGATAGATAGATAGATAGATAGATAGATAGATAGATAGATAGATAGATATGAACAGAATGGCATAGATAGATAGATATGAACAGAATGGCATAGATAGATAGATAGATAGATAGATAGATAGATAGATAGATAGATAGATAGATAGATAGATAGGAATGAAGAATGGAGATAGATAGATAGATAGATAGATAGATAGATAGATAGATAGATAGATAGATAGATAGAAAGAAAGAAATGCAATCTCAGTGAATGATTGCAGCGGATAGAGAATAAATATTTCAAGTGATTTTATCTGTTTTTATTTCCAGAATTCATTATCTTTTTCTTTTCATTATAAGCATTTTTTCAGTTTTAATGTTTCTATGAACGTACTTTAATTTCTAATCGCATCTCTTTTCACTTTCACTTTCACTTTCACTTTCAGCCTTGTTTTCGCAGTCTCTCAAAATATAAATCTTTATAGTTCTTTTTCCATCATCACACGCTCTACATACCGCAATCCCACGTAATGAAGTTCATGTCTTTATACCTTAATTTCACGGTTCGAAAATTTGTAAATATTAACTTTAGTGCTGTGGAACCCGCCCCTTTCTGGCAAAGAGAAACATAAAGTTCCCTATTTTCATCCACAATTATGATGTGAATTCTATTGATGTGTTATATCCATTTCCTATATTATAAATGCACAGTCTGTGTTTTGCATCGTGTTTGTGTTATTCTATGCAAGTTCTAGTGTGTTTTATGATATAAAAATAAATTTTTCAACCCGTGTGGCCGAATGTATGTTTGTCCCTGCAGGTTTTATGGGAGTTTTATTTTATGCATGTGTGCGCCTTTATTATCGAATAATTCTGTGTTTCTAATGCGTTGCCACAGGAAATGTACCAGTATGTATTTCTTCAAGCATGTATGCCAGTGTGTCATCTACAATTTACCCATCGCACCCTGTAGATTTGCTATATATATATATATATATATATATATATATATATATATATATACTACCGGCCATAATTATTAGGCCACCTAAGATTTTTAAAAGAAATGATTTATTTCATACTAGTTTTAGTATTTTTGCCAAGTCGATAATTCTATATGAAAATAGAATGTTTCTTTCGTTATTACTTCTTTGCAAAATTTTACAGGGCAAATTCTGTGTTTCTAATGCGTTGCCACAGGAAATGTACCAGTATGTATTTCTTCAAGCATGTATGCCAGTGTGTCATCTACAATTTACTCATCTCACCCTGTAGATTTGATATATATATATATATATATATATATATATATATATATACACTACCGGCCATAAATATTTGGCCACCCTAGTTTTTTAAAAGAAATGATGTATTTCATGCTATTTCAATTGGATGATTCTAAATGAAAATAGAATGGTTCTTTTGTTAATATTACTTTGAAAAATTTTGCAAGGCAAAGATGTAAAGATGAATTTGTCCGATTGACCCTAATTTTCTTCATTCTTTCATTGATAAAACTGCAATATATGTAATTGTTAAATATTTTTAAATTCATTTGATGCACATGTTATTGTGCAGTATTAACAAAGAACCATTCAATTTTCTTTTACAATTATTCACTTGGTAATAAATACTAAATATAGTAAACACTGGGATGGCCTCATAATAATGGCCGTTAGTGTACTTAGAAATGTGTTTGATTACTGTGCGTATATATTTCACCATATCAGAGTAATTGACTGCTATTTAATCGCTATCCTCAGTGGAAGATAGACAATCTTCTCACAGATTTAGAAAATATTTAGGTTAAAAGAAATGTGGTTCTACAACACAGTATTGTTTCACTGTCTTTTCTCCTCATGCTTTCTTTCTGTCTTATCACCGTAGTTCTTTTCGTCATTATTCTCGTCGATCTTTCAAGGTTTATTTGTTACTTTCTCAGCATTCTTTCTTTCATTCATACCTTTTTTATTCATTTGTCTTTCTTTCTTTTCACTATCTCTCTTTTTGTATTATATATATATATATATATATATATATATATATATATATATATATATTAAAAAAGGATTAATTCAAAGATGTTGAATGGCCATTTCGATATGAAGATCCCCACGGGAGATAACACATCACCTCAGCAACAGAAAAACCCTTTCAGAAACTGGAGAAAAATTAGTCTACTTTTCCTTTTAAATAGATTTGCAAAGAAATTAAAAAAGAAAATAAAAAGGAAAAATAAAAATAAAAAGGAAAAATAAAGGAAAAGAAAAGGAAAAGAAAAAGATAAAATAAAATAAAATAAACAAGAAAAGAAAAAATTGACATCGTCTCGGTTCGCAAAAAAAAATACATATAATAATAATATATATATATATATATATATTAGTTAAAATTATTACATTTGGAAGATAGCCAGTTGAACGGTTCCTCAAACCAATCTCTTCAGCTACATGCAATAGATATGTTGCATGGAGCAGAAGAGACAGGTTTGATAACACGTTGAAATGGCTATCCTCCAAATGTAATAATTTGAATTTATACGTGGAATAAATATTCACTCGGTAAATCTAAATCTACATCGAGGCTCTCTGTTGGGTCCGTTTCAATATTTAATATAATATTACTAGGATCCATTGGGATTATTTCTTATTATTTTTCTCAAAATTAGAGAACACGTAGTGCTTGATACAGAGTAAAGCTTAATATTGATTTAACATATCACATAAAGAGAAAAGTATTGTTCCGAAACATGAAAATTTTGGTGTAGGTATGTAACGCTTCCATAAACCATTGCAAAAACAAATTTACAATATATATATATATATATATATATATATATATATATATATATATATATATATATACCAGTAAAAGACATTCTTATTGCATCAGCAGACGGTAGATAAAAAGTTTTCAATGAACAATCAAACGTTGTTTTTTTTTTGCGATTTCTTCCTTCAAACGCACCAGTAATGCTATATAATATTCACTATTGACGTTTCTTTCTTTCTCAAAGTAATTGATGAACAAAATACCTTGCACATTCAAAAATACGGAAGAGAAAATCTTGCCTGATGAAGTTTGCATCTTTGATCGTTTTGGACGGCTTTCACCTGCTGCCGATTTGTCTCCTGAGTGAAGTGATGGATCCATGTTTCATTAATTGTCATATATTAACGAAAACACTCCTTGTTGCGTTGATACAGTTGCAAACAATATTCTGAATCATCGACGTGTTGTTGTTTTGATCGACTGTGCGCAAAAGCGGCACCCACTTTGAACACAGCTTTCTACTTACCAATTGTTCGTGTAAAATGGCGAATACACTGCTTTGTGATATGATAAACCTTTCTACTATGTCCTGCAACTTCGATTTACGATCAGCCAAAACGAATGTGCTTATTATTTTTTGTGTGTGTTTTCTGGGACAACTGTCGATTTTGGGCAACCTGAGCCTTCAGTATCACTTCTGTCTGTACAACCACATTTAAAGTCAGCAGACTCCGTCTTAACCGTTGTTTCTGACGAAGCAGAGTCCGAATAACACTTATCAAGAAATTGCGTTGCTTAAACAGCATTTTTCCATCAGAAAGCTAATGCTTTATTAATATACGAAATTCAGATTTTCCCATTGTTTAAAAATTTGCTATACTAGGTTCATTTAAATAACTGTAATTTGTAAACTAATAATCCGATTTGGCCCAAATGTTTTCACGTTCCATTTGAAGGTTAGTATTTCATAAAATTCATATAGATTTTTTTAGTGACGCCATCTATATGTCAGGCTCGGGACATATTGAGTGATACATTATCTCGATAACCATCTGTACG